>JARKHS020027807.1:0-70291 GCA_030143305.2 Amblyomma americanum | reverse complement strand
GACATAACATGACGCGACCTTCAGCGTCAGCTGTTTGTTGTGGGGGGGCCATGTTGTGTTGAAGGGCCATGTTTAAGGAGGCCATGGGCTATGTGTAAAAGGTTAATGCCGCTTAGATTGGTCGCATGACCCATGGGTCATGTGACCATGACCCATGGGTCATGTGACTGGTGATAATGGGTCCCGTGACCTTGCTATATGTTAATGTTATTTCACGCAGATTACACCACGAGACCCCTGGGAGAGTCTGGATCCTACATTTGGCGCTGAAAAATCGGAACATACTCTGAGTACTTGTGTCTCTCACCTGCAGGGAAGCTCTGCACGAGTACATGGTCCTGCTGGCCCTACTGCATCTAGCCCCCTTCCTGGACATTCCGGAAGCACCCAGTATGTTCTTGAGCTCGCTGACAGGTGAGGCCGTGTCGTGGGAGGCATCCCCTCCGCGCTGGCGCGTCTGCCTGCGCCTGGCCGAACGCACCCTGCCCAACCTGATGCAAATGGCCTATGAGCAGGTCTTCAAGGGGAGCAACATCTTCGACGAAGTCATGGTACGGCAGAAAACGCTGCGGTCCTCACTAGTGTTGAAAGTGTGATAAAAAAAATTGCGTGCTTTCCGTTTCTTGATGGAAACACTGGCTTTTGCCCTGCAATGGGAGAAATAAGTTCTTGCGCATTTGCTTGTGCAGAACTTGTTGGAACTTGGTGGATGTTTTTGAGACTATACAGAAGGGAAAAAGAGAGGCTTATTAATGCAGTGGACACAGAGATGAGGATAGTGCAAGGCAGCAGACATCGTCTTGCCCTGTCCTTGTCTTTGTGCACATCACTACGTTATTCATGAGTTACTGACTATCCCAGACCCACATGCTAGCCAGAAGGATCTGGGTTCTTAAGAGAAATGATAAGAAAAGAAAAGGTTGAACATGCTAGTTGTAAGGATGTAGACACTCTTCTTAACTTTTTCATAACTTTGGCCAAAGCTGGAAGTGTGTTCTGTATGCAAACTGCTTATGAACCACTGCACTGGTGTGTTCGGCTCTTTCCTCCTTGCAATGAATGAAAGGATCAAAAAAGAGGCAAGTTTTCTTAACCTCATCTGTATTCTTTGTGGAATAGTAATGGTCATTGCTTGAGCAGTGCGATTTCCATGTTGTGTGGTTGACAACTTTGTTTTCGCGAGTCCCAGTGTCTATAATTAGCCGTAGCAACTAACAAATAGGACATATTATAAGAGCTTGTTACATCTATCATCAAACACTTGCTCTCTGTGTTGTCAGTGCCTCATCATTGACACTCTGCCATTTGGATTTGTATTCTTAATTTCTGTGACTGGCTTTGGCTCATGTGCTTTTGGTCTGTAGGGTATGCAAAGCTTGTAAAGCTAGGAAATACTAACATGATGTAGCCTAGCCTCTACTGAAAACTGTTCAAGCACAGGATGACAATAATACCCCTGTCACAGGCACTTTCAAAGGCTGCGGAGTCTAGAATCTTTGAGAGTCTCAGCCAATATTAAACTCGAAGGAGTTGTGCCACTGCTACACGGCAACTTGATGGCCATCAAGAGATTCCATCATTTCATGCCAGTGTTCTGTGGTGCCTGTCGTCGCCAATAATTTAGCAGGCACGCAAGCAATCAGTGAACAAGTTTAAGCTGAAAAGTTAAAATCACAACGTTTATTCATTACCGTAATAGTAATAGCTTTTGAAATTAATTTTGTTGTTTTGGACAAGCTGTATAGCATTCATGCACTTTGAGCAAGGTGGTGTCGGTTGTTTTCATATCACTGGCAACAATAATATTGTGCTTGGCGTAGTGTTTTGTAGCCTGGCCTGTATTTTTTTCTGCAAAATAAGTTGTATATTGCAAAGTTTCATAATTTTTCAGCAATTATACTGCTCAGATTTTATTCCCCAGCACTTTGTTTTGAGCACTTTGCATCCATAAGAGTGCGACGCCACTCAAAGGCCTTCGAAATCTCGATAGAGTTCCATCTTGCTCCATCGTCTCAATAGACTTATTGACTCGATGGCCGTTGGAGCTGCCCGTATAGCAATATTCAGTTCGCCCTTAAGTCAATAGACTACCATTTCGAAGGCCTTCAAGATGTCTGTGTGACAGGAGTATACAGAGTGTTTCACCTAAGACTTTACAAAATTTTTAAAAATAGGCTTTTTGAGCTAGAAGAACGCTTTTCGGCATAGCATTGTTAGCTGTGTAGTACATCAG
Organism: Amblyomma americanum; assembly: GCA_030143305.2. Taxonomy (NCBI): domain Eukaryota; kingdom Metazoa; phylum Arthropoda; class Arachnida; order Ixodida; family Ixodidae; genus Amblyomma; species Amblyomma americanum. Next base: position 68,058 of record JARKHS020027807.1, on the reverse strand, counting down.
AATACAGCTAAGACATGCTAACTAGCAGGCTGATTAACAAGTATTGAATTGCTAACTTTTTAAGTATTACTGTTAGGCTCGTTAATTATTGAGAGGCATGTAGCTCACCTTAAGTAATATCCATATTAGTTTTTAGAATTTCGAAAACGCAGTTACCCTCCGCGCTGTGGCCCAACAAATTTTGGCTATTTCAACGAGTTACATGCACTAGAGTGGTTGCTTTGCCTGCAAGCATCTTGAAAATGCATGTATTTTGGCGAGATGTAGCCAAAATTTGTTGGGCCACAGCGGCTAGGGTAACCGCGCTTTTGAAATTCTAAAAACTCACATGGATATTACTTACGGTGGGCTACACACCTATCAATAACGAAGATACCTAATGGTAATAGTTAAAAAGTTCACTATTCAATATTAGTTAACCAGCCTACTAGTTAGCACATCTTGTCGTATTCTATTGTACTACACCATGCACTTACAATACTATGCTGGTAAAAGCTCTCTTCTAACTCAAAAAGCCTATTTTTAAAAATTGCGTAAAGTCTTAGGTACCTAAAAGATCCTGTGTAACCTGTGTCCTACTCTTTCAGGATTGCTTGCTGTATCAGTCATTACGCTGTATCTGACATTGAAGTGCTGCGGGATGTGAACTAACCATTTCATACCAGCACGATCTGCTTGATTGCTACAGAAACTTCTGCACTAACTCATTCATAGGCTTCAGCTTGTGCAGGCAGTTTCCTGACCTATCTGTCACAAACGTGCAGGGGGACATCATGGTGGAAGAGGTGCGCAATGGCCTGGTGGAGTACATTGACAGCCTAAACCTTCTGGATGCCTGGTCCAAGATAATCGCAAAGATCAAGGTTCGGAACACCAAGGTCTACACTTTCTATCCCATTGTCCTGGCTGACCCCAAGAATTTGGCTGCATATGTCAAAAAGGTAATAGATCAAACTTTTTTGGCGGCGTTATGCTTTATTTTTGTTTATTGTGCTACCTGCTTTTGCTCATCATGCTTTGCTCTTTGGAACCACTTCCATCTTTACTTTTTTCACAAAATATGCCACTACGCTCCCACACTTCAGTCTCTTGTCTATTCATCCTATGCCTACCAGTGGTCCAAGGTTAACATCCTACACTGTGATACTAACATTTGCTCAACTCTTTCTTTTTCCTCAAACAAGGGAATGTCTTAAGTGACATACTCTCATTCTGTGCTAACATAACAGGTGTGACATATTTTTAAAATGCCGTAGATTAGAAGCAAACATCTTGCAGAATCTGTGCTCTGTGTTTAATAATTTTGCTGCTGCATGTTCTTCCGGTAATATTTTAAGACTGACGCCTATGCTTATTGATCCCGACAGTCTTCCTGAGCTGCTTGACCCACAATTTGTTAGAAAAACAGTGTGGAGTTTAGGACAGCCAGTTTTTTTTTTTTCATTAGCCATCTTATAAGATGGCTGTGACCAGCCAGGCATTAGTGGCTGAATGTTCTTGATGATGATGATTGTGGTTTGTTTTTTTTGGTTCATGGTAAACTTTCACCAAACAGTGCCAAAAACAAGATTAATAGCCAATGCAAGTTTGGGTTGCATCGGTGGATTTCTCTAAAGCCTGAGCTGGATAATTATTTTTGGCACTCACATTGTCAGGCAATTTATGGGCCTTTTTTTTTTCTCCGGAAATTTCTCATAGCTGGAACGCAGTGTCAGCTGGGATGGAGACATAATGGAATACTACATACGTCTCCGAGGCTTTCTGGCCCAGATGAAGGAACGAGACGAGACCCTCAATTTTTTTCTTCCCAGGTGAGTGAAGGCATGTCACCTGTAGCATAAACGTTTGCTTTGAATTTTAGATGCAGATCTTGGGCCTCTGTAGATTCCATTGCTGTCATCTTCAGGAGGCCTGCATATGCTGTGTTAGCATATTTGTCCATGGGCAACTTTTCTTCGTCAGCATGAGCCAGCCAGAACTGTTTAGGCATTTGTTATCAAGCTTGTGTGACTATCTAAGAAAGTTTGAACTGGAGATCATGTAACAACTTGCATTATAATTTGCTGTTTTCACCTGTGCTTGCTCATGTTTGCATGCGTGTTAATGTGTGTGCATGTTCATCTGTGCATCTTAACTGGCCTACACATTATCGGCGCTTGTTCCTGCTAACACGTCAAGCATTGTCATAACCATGCAGGCATGCTTGAATAACTTAGAACTTAGACAAGTAGTTTATGGCTACTAATGCACTAAGTTCTACATATTGAAAATGCTTTTTGTAATGCAGGTGGAAGCATTCCATTTTTGATCCTGAATGCGTCTACTATCCACGGAGGGATGTCGTGTGTAAGTGTGGGGCACATTGGCGTTCCTGATCGCCATGCCTCAAAAATCTCATTTGGTTCTTGTGCTTTGGCGCAGATGTCCCTGTGGGGTTTTTTAACCTGACCGTTCCCACAAGCCCAAGAGAGAGGTATGTGGTTCCTGCACTGCTCCTGAATAGATTTTATGGCTGCCTAATACTTTTTATTCCCAAGGGATATTTGGCGACTCAGCCGTTCTCTGTAAGAAAGCAAGCTCTGTCATAAGAAATTTTGATCTTAAGCTTTGTCTAAGTTAACATGGATGGAATGTGTAAAATTAAGCTCATGCACTTGAGACATGTACACTGCTGCTGCATAAAAGGCAGCGTGAAACCAGACAACAAAAATGTCTGCCAAAAGGGACAGTGTACATGTTTTTATATGGCTAGCAGTGACCACGTTATTTTTTGTGACAAATGACTTGCTTCAAAAAATGTTCAGTGAGTGTACTAACTACATAAGAATGCAAAACCAGGATTCGGCTGCTAATATCCTAGCTTTGCTGATGTTAAGTCAGAAATGAACATCTGCTGTAAATTCGTTGGTATTGATTCTCTTTTTTTTGTATTATTGGTGCTTAAGTAGCTTGTGCAGGTTTTTGTGCATATTACTTACTTGATTTGCATGTAAAATTCTCACTCATTTTGAAGGGATTGCTACTATTTTCTTTGTGCTATTGTGTGCGAATGTTTTTATTTATGTGCTGGTACAGCCTAGACTGCTGCTGCTTATAATATGAAATCTGAACAAAGAAGCCGTGGGGCTTCTGAAACGTCAGTACGTTTCATTAAACTTAGACTTGGTCAGTGACCCTATATTTTTTCGATATGAGATGTGGGAATCAAGAAAATCTTCATTATAAGCGTTACCTTACTACAGCCAAAACGATACTTCTAATGTACTTGTGCATTCAGCACCGTAGACTACCTTTCAAGTGAGTCTCGCAGCACATTAGGCAAAGCAATACAACAATTACAGGCAGCAACATTTATTTCATTGCTTTGCTGAAGTATTGTGTATTGTGATGCTAGAGATAGCTTTTTCTTTTTGCTGCCGTGATATGACTGCATTGCTGATGACTGTCCTCAACATCGTTCAGATGCTTGAGCGCTTGCTTGAACAGGTTCTGCAGCGCTCAGTACAACCATACTTTTGTGATGCAATGGAACTGTGAAGTGTGTGTGCAGGAAACTTCTGCACAAAACTTCTCTTCGTCATGATTGTCCCCAGACAGCAGCTTATTGTGGTCATGCTCCGGTGCCAATATTTATACATTCGTGGCTGCTGGTTTGCATACAGAGACATTATTGCCCTCGTCACCAAAATCTATGAACGTTTCGCTTTTAAGCACTGCCGTTGTCATTGTGTGAGATCCTGGTGTTGCTCACAAAACCAGCCTTCTGAAAGTGCTTTTTGATAGCTGTTGCATTCACGTTCTATTTGCGAACTGTGGTCGCATCAAAGCCAGACCTCATATCTTCACGAATTGCTTCCGTTCTAAGTTACTAACTGCCTGATGTTCACATACGCCACGCTTGCAGTATGGTTTTACCGAAGCTGTTGCGTGTTCGAGATGTGAAGTTTGCGTTTTTAGGGCTATTGAAAGAACAGACTCATTGGGAACCGAAATGCAGTAGAGGCAGGCCGACTTGCTCAATGTTGCACCGCAACACAACCACAAAATACGATTTTTTGAAACACCTGGCAGGTCTTCTGTTGGCCAGTTTTAACAACAAAATGCAGCACTCCGCCATTGACCCTGGAGTCAGGCTGCTGCATGTGTGCGTACAAATGGCGCATGGTGGAAGCACCTGCAGTTACGAGGAGTGAGCGCGTGTCTTCATAGTTAGCCCAGTCAGAGTGCCCACCAGAAGTACACTGGAGAGTAAGCAACTGCAAGAATTTCTGCATTGGGAGTTTTTTTTACTTGCTGCTTTCAGCCTTGAGCTGTGCTGCTCAATTAATAGCTCCGTCCTTTGTTTTTTGCACTATTAGTAAATTGCCGCTAGAGCTGATACGTGGGCAACACAGACTTCCAGAGACTGCAGTATAGGCGGTCTGTTGTTGTACGTGGCTTGGATTTTAAGAGACACGCAAGTACTTCTAGTTCTACGAGAATTGGAAATGGTGGTCACAGAACTCTGTGCGTTACACAGTCTCGCACTATAATTTAGTTACATTACAGAGTGAGCTCTATATACTTTGTAAAGGTTACGTGCGTCCCATCAAACTTTATATTCATGACTTTAAGGCCAAGTAGCTGACCAGAACCTTCTGAGAAATAGAAATGAATTGAATGTGAATGTGGTTGTACAGGATGTTCCATGTCCCACGCGCCGGCCCACGCCTCATCGGCTGCTTTTTCAGGGCCATCTTGGAGAACAGTAAGTCGGCAACCTGTGGCGCTGTGTGCCACGATTCATTTCTACAGGATTTCTGCCCTGTGAAACGCACACTTGCTTTTAAGATGACTGCTGTCTGCCATAGTTGTTGGGTTCCTTCTTGTGTACACAGAACAGTTGTTGGTAACACCTGGTTGGGCTACTTCAATTGCTGAATGAAAATAGGAGGTTGATAGTGTCTTTATTTATGGTGGGGAGTGGGAGGGGTGATTGATTTGTGTACTTATTTATCTCAGTATACTATACTGTCAAGGCCTAGTGGTTTTTTTTTAGGGGTTGGTACAGCTATAATGAGAAAGAAGAGAACAAAAATTCTAAACTTGTCTTAACTACTTAAACAAAGGAGAAGAGGTTAGTGTGAAAAAATTTCTCAGGAGTGAGTGAGTGAGTGTTATTGATGTGTCAATCTGGAATGTTTAATCATGCGAAAACTCATTGGGATTAAATCTTAAACGTGCGACAAAGTGGCAAAAGCACATTGTTAGGATGAAGCATGGAACACGGGGTGCCATTTTGAAACCTATCAGTTTTAGAACTGCCTAGGTCTTTTCCTTTTGTAGCGAGAGCTACACTGGGCTACCAGTCTAGCATTTCGCGGTGGCTGGGAGAAGCCAGTTGTGCGCATGTGCCGTTACCATGGCAACCAGAGAGGAGCAGCAGGTGCGGCATGCGCTTCGCCGTCGTGCGGCCGCGCGCCTGCTCCACTGTCGGAACGAAGCGTGCCGCACGCTTCGTTGCCGCCTCGCCGTACGGCGCACATCGCTCTATCACCCGAACTGCTCATCGCATGCGCAGCATTGCTTATAAAAGGCGGAGATGTAATGGGCGGCTGTATCACAACGTTTGACATGGATGCAGAGAAGGAGAGTCCAGCCGCTGCTAAACGGCGGTAAAGACAAGAGAAAATGAACTCTCCCTATCTTGAGGTTGTCACCTGGCACTTGGATACTTAACAAAGAGAGAATGAGCGTCAGAAGGCAAAGAGAGCAGCGGATTCGCCCGAGCAGAGAGAGGAACAGCTTGCCAAACGGAGGTGCCAGACTGCCGAGCGTAATAGACGGCGCATAGCCGCCGAGATGGAGCCCCATGTCTCTCATCGCTAACAATGCAGTGACCACAACAAGCTCAGCCAGGGAAACATACCTCTTGCTACATATATCCTGGCATAGCCGAGCTAAGCCACTGCCAATTTTTTCTCTGGCATGACTGCTCAGGATATCTCAAAAAAGTTCTTTACTAGGCATCAATGTAGTAAAATGTTTGCTTGCTTTTCCTCTCATCTAAGACAGCCAGGTTTTTTTCTCTGTGGTTGTTACTTGTTACTGTATTAGTACCTACATAATTAGCTCCAGTGCACCTCTGAGCTTTCACTGCGTGCTTGATGCAGCCAATATGTACAAGCCAGAGGGTCTCTGGTGGACGGAGGCAACACAGGCTGCTTTCCAGGAGAGCATGGCGTGTCTGGAAGAGAGACGCAATGAGATGGTGAGTGTGACTCGGTTTAGTTTAGTTTTGGGGTTGTTTTACCCAATGATTTTTTTCTGACCTTCAGGAAGTTCCAGGGACAGACTGGGTTTCTTTCTATTAGGTAAGAGTTGCTGTGCCAAGTGGCAAGTGAATGCAAACATAATGCAGAAAACAGAGTGCTTAGCTATAGTAATCAATTCATTAATGCATCTGCTAAGGTAAGAAAGCACAATAATATTTACATTAAGATGTAATAATGAATATGTGTAGCATGACCCTGTAACAAAAGTGGCAGTCTTATAAATTTATGCATGATACTATAGAAAATGAAAGGGACTTCTAGCCTACATTAGTAATTCTGCAGTGCTCAAAAACATTCTCCAGCGGAAAAAACAATTGCAGAATGGTGTGTTTGATGTATGACGGCGTGAGTTCTTTGTGCACCAATAAGCCCAACAAAAAACAAAACCAGAAAATAACACACACTATAGGGTGACAAATATTGCTGTTATAGTATATAACAGTGGAAGATCAGGCCTAGTACCTGTTGTGTTGCATGTGTATAAAACTCTGAGTGTTGTAGTCACGTACCCAGTTTTTGGCTAGAATTTTGCTGGTTGTACTTGCCACCTACATCATGCTCTTATTTTCATCTTACTGCTAAGGACAGATATCTTGTTGCAATTTTTGGAATTTTTCTGGCTTTATTAAACAGTCACTCGCTTCCGAATAATCTTTCATCGTTGTGGCTGGGCAGTTAACTCTAATCAAGGGCTGTCCGTAGCAGAGGTCGTTATGCCCCTGTAAAGAGGATTCTTTCATCAGGCAGCCGAGTGAGGTCAAGACAAATGATTTTTTTTAACTCCTTTGTAGAGTCACGCATATCACAACACATAATCATGATAAAATTTAGGAGGGAAGGTCGTTCTCAAAGGTACAACGTTGAACAACGAGAGGAAGGGAAGCTTCAGTTCACTGACCAATGTTTCGACAAGGTGACTTGTATCATTCTCAAAGTAGAGAAGTTCTCTTGTTGAAGCATTGATCAGTGAACAGAGACATTCCTTCCTTTCTGCGTTCAAGTTTGTGCTTTGAACATGTTTTCACATAACATATCATGACCGTTTTCTAATGGCAAAATAAAAAGTTAGTGATTTTCTGAATGGGCAAGAAGCACAAGATCCGCTTTGGTGCTGCCAAATTTAAATCAATGGCTGACATATAAGACGTACCTGGGCTACATGAAAGGTATGGTGCGGTGATCCATAGTGAAAGAGTCATTTCGAAGTGCTAGTTGGAACACAAGTTTCAAACCCAGACCACCCTTTGGAACGTTGTTTTTAGTTCACAGAGCAAAGAACATGTTTGTATTGCTAGTTGGAATTCACCATGAGAATGTCTGTCTTACTTTATGAACTGAGAAGCCAGACTATAGGCTCAGCAGTTGAAAATGGAATGTTGTTTTAAAAGTTTGCAGCTCTTTTTGGCACTATGTATGGATATCTGTGTTCACCTTGAAGATGATGATGATTATGGGTTTTTATGGCGCAAGGGCACCTATGGCCAAAGAGCGCCATGACACAAGGTATTTTCGACTTCTCAAGGTGGGGTCAAAGACCCATTTCCCAAGCATTTCACCCTAAATAGGCCGAGCACCAGACCAGGGGAAAGCTTGTACCCATCTGTATCACCGGTGGGTATATACCCGGCGGCACTGGGGATCGAACCCCGCACCTCCCGCATGCGAAGCGGATGCTCAACCACTTGGCCACCGCTGCGGTACCTTGAAGAATCAAACAGCAAATTCAGCTTGAATGTGTCGCGTTACCACTGAATGAACTTGACATTCAGGGACGTTTCTGGCCCCTAGAGTAGTTAGATTTGGACTCTACCTCGCGAACATCTTTCTGCCTTTTCTTCTTTTTCTGTGGGTGCAGGTGTATCAACACAGAGGGATTAATCTGCAAGATGCGAGCAGGGGTCTCAACCTGCAAGGCCTGAGTGATATTGAGGACAATGTAGCTGTGCGCATCTCCGCCAAGGTGTACGATGACCAGCTGTTTACAAACCGGTATCTCAACCGAGACTACCGGCTGCCTGGGGTGGAGCACCTGACTTCCAAGCAGCTCTTCTTCATCTACCTTGCTAGGGTCAGTGAACTTTCACTGCCATTTGGAGTGGACATGTTCCTGTACTCTGCAACAACTTTGTCTGGCAATGGTGCAGAAGCTATGGATCTGAAACATGCCTTCTCTTTCTATGCAGCAGAAATTAGTCCCTGCTTGCAGTTAATTGGCTTTCTCTTAAAACATAGTATAATTCGTTAAGGCACATTTCTAACACAATTGCCAACTTTAACGCCGAAAGTCAAGGAAAAAAACAAGTTTTCTTGATTACAACAAATTTGCTAGGCACATCTAGTTACAAGAAGTTTCGATACGTGGCGCCAGCTGCCCCAGCAATGGAAGGAAGATGCTGCAGTGAGAGCAATGCGTCTGTTGGGCAGGCGTGCCTTCATGCTCCAAAAGAATGACACAGTTAAGGGCGCTCTGCCCATGTAGCCTTTCCTTCATTGCCAGGAAAAATTGTCGCCGAGTATAGACCGTTTCAAAAAGAGGTCGATGGGCGCCGGCTTATTTGGCGCAGGGTTATGCTCATAGTACACTAAAGAGTTGAAGATTAAGCTCCCCACGTTGTCACCCCAGCTCAGAAAAACGGTTATCCCGAGGGTCATGAAAAGGTCTATAGGATTGATCTCAGCCTGCCTTTTGCTCTAATTCTTCCATTGTGAAAGAACCACAAACACATGGCCACTTGTTGCAATGTGGTACATGAGTTTGTGGTGATCAGTTGTGGGTGGTGTCCGTGGGCCATCAGGCGTATCAGAAATTTTCAGAGGCAGTAAGTAGTGCTGTAGTAATGCCTGGAAACAAGAAGGAATTAGTCTGCAAGGATGCATGGTTCAAGGCTGATGAGACAGCTTCACTTGCACAATTCTGTGATGCTCATGAGCCAGCTATTAGTACCTCTGTTCTTTGTGCATAACCAGGTTGTCAAAGATTATTAAAAATGTAGGGCCCATTTCCCTGTTTTCGGATGAACAGAGCACAAAATGGGAAAAAAATTAATCCAGAAATTGGCATCTATTGTGGTCTTTCATCGCATAGTAATTCTCACCAGCACTGCCCTTCTCACTGCAACGTTCAACTTGAATTGCATAGAAGCATATAATAGTTACTCTGTCGGTTTTTTTCTTTCTGGATTATGTCAGAGGGTGACTCCATTTCACTGCTCCTTTTTATCTAATTTAAAACATCAGTGTTATTTCTGAGATTTGCTGTGGTTATATACCATGACTGAAGTTGATGGAAAAGTGGTTCTGTATATTGTTAGTCAGAACTGGAGCATGTCAACAGATTGTATTGAGCTTTTGAATGTGGCATTCATGTTTTCATCAGCCAGCATGCTCATGCAAGAAAGAAAAGGATTTGCACATTTTCCCAATATACTATGTTGTGCAGAAGGCAGGTCAGCAGTTCTGTGATGGCATGGGCACATATTTGTGAATCCTAGTTGCAGCATGGCAGTACTTTTAGCAGGTGCTGACCACTGTACTGTTTCTGTCAGTGCTGTTTACAAGACCATTTGGCATTATTGCCCTGACTTTTAGCGTGTACTTGAGAGTTTTCATAACCACAACCTGCACATTATAGCACTTCACAGGCAAAGTAGCACTGGACGAATGCTTCAGTGTTGACAAAATGCTCTGAGGTGCGTTGAAGTTTTTTCACAGCTGTGCTCTTTGAAATATGGCCGAAGTGGGAGTCAGGGCCACCAAAGAACAACATTTTGCAAGCACGTTACTGTGCTCTTTCAGTCAGCAGTTAGGAAGAAGGGAGATGGGGGAGGGGTGGTCTTTGAAGAAATGAATCCTCATGATGCGGTTGTTGAAGCACTGAACTCTGAAACGAAGCATTCTCAACAGTGCCTGCTCCTGTTCCAAAAGTGGGCTTTCAACACAGTAGTGATGAATCCGCCACTTCAACCAACATTTGTCTCCTCTCTCATCTTTGTTGTAGAGTCACTGTGAGGCCCCTTCTGTTGAAAAAAGCCTCGAAGATATTCGTTGCTCATACAAGAGCAAAGGAAGATACAGGTGAGTTATTGCAACAATCCGCTGGTGCAAAAAACACTGATAATTGACAGGTATGGCTTTAATCTCGGATGCTTAATCCTTCGGGGTTGGGGCTAAACATACAGTATCAACATGTTGCAGTAATCGCTTTGAGTTGACTACATCTGCTCAGCCTATGCCACGCAACAAGCTGGATTCTGCAGACAGTAAGGTTTAAACGCACAGTAAAACCTCTTTATAGCGAAAAAGTAAAAATCGCAAAAAAGTTTGCTATAGCCGAAATTCGTAATATAAAATTTCGCCAAACGCGCGCAACAGCGGCGCAGTTTAGTCGTTGAAGAGACAAAATCTGGCGACCCTTAATAGAGAAACGGAGAGACGTTTTCCCAGGTTTTGGCGGCGTTTCGAAGGCGCTCGCGGATATTCCGAAGACCGCAAAAAACCGAGCGCAGGTTAAGTTGGCTTTCTCCGCACAGCACCGCAAGCGCAGGTTGAGCGCCGGCTACGGTGGCTCCCCCGCATCACAGCAGTGTAGCGTGCAAAGCGGTACGTCGGAGCGAAAGCTATCGCTGTTTTCACCACTTCCGCGACAGCCGACATGAGCGCAGGATAGTTACTGCAAGCTTACAACCACCTGCGCTGCTGCCTCCAGGGCGCTATCGAAAGATGCCGGAGGCGTGAACGCGTGCTGACTGCCAGACTGCAACCCACACATAAAATTGAAAACCTTGGTGCGAACGCTTGCCGCATCACCACCAGTCACTTATGCAGTGCGGCGAAGCCTGACGCCTGCATCCGAGCTGCCACAGCTTGGCGCTGGGGAGTTCGATACATCGTTTCATGGCCAACCGCTTTCGATATATAAAGTAGAAATTGCATGATGCGTTTGTCAAAAATATTTACAAAGAGTTCGTATAGCCAATAACTCGCATAACCATGTTCGTTATATCGAGGTTCAACATTTGACTGTGGAAGGTGCATGAATATTTGACCTTTCAAATAGATAGCGGAGAGCACTTGCTCATTGATTAAATTTGCATCGCACTTTTAGTTTTCGAAGCATTTGAACCTTCTAAACATTAAAAAATTACGAGACTTCTTGTTTATCTGTACTCGTAGGGAATACGTCTACTTAGGGCAGGCAGTAAGAGCTGATCGGGATCATGAGAGGGAAATAACTAGAATAAGAACGGGGTGGAGTAAATATGCCAGGTTCTCTCAGATCATGAATGGCAGTTTACTAATATTCCTCAAGAGAAAAGTATACAACAGCTGTATCTTACCGTTACTTATCTACGGGGCAGAAACGTGGAGGCTAACGAAAAGGGTTAAGCTTAATTTAAGGACAACGCAGTGAGCTATGGAAAGAAACATGATAGGTGTAACGTTAAGAGACCGGAAGCGGGCAGAGTGGGTGAGGGAACAAACTCGGGTTAATGACATCCTAGTCGAAATCAAGAGGAAGAAATGGGCTTGGACAGGGCATGTAATGTGAAGGCAAGATAACCGCTGGTCCTTAAGGGTAACGGAGTGGATTCCAAGAGAAGGCAAGTGTAGCAGGGGGCGGCAGAAAGTTAGGTGGAGCGAATGAGATTAAGAAGTTTGTGGGGATACGGTGGCCGCGGCTGGCAAAGGACAGGGTTAATTGGAGAGACGATGGGAGAGGCCTTTGCCCTGCAGTGGGCGAAGTCAGGCTGATGATGATGATGGTGACGATGACTCGTGGCCAAACATTGCGGCATTTCCAAACGGAGGCATCTCGCACTTGTTACATCAGCTAACTTCCTCTTTCCTCGGGTGGTAATTCTATAGGCCTTGCATAAAACCAGCGCCATGATGGCCATCAAGAGTCGCTGATGCATGCTTGCGGGTCGGGAAGTGGAAGTGCTGCACCATGTGGCACGTCACCGCGTCGTGTCATGAACACGATGCAGTCAACAAGAGTGAATAGGTGCCAGGGATCCTCCAGACAATAAGGTTTAAAAATTGGTGTGTTTTTGATCACAACGATAAAAGACTTGACATGCACGGTGGCATGGCTTGTGAAGGATAGCGGAACAGGTGAAATTGCGGCCTGCGTGCACTGCCGCAGTTGTTTCGCTGTGACCGCTTTCCATCGATAAAAAAATTTATTTCTGTTATAGTGGACAATCTGGTATCAAGATCAGGACAACCATGCTTCTGCTATAGCAGGATACAATTAAAAACAACAACAGCTGTTGGTAACATTAGCCATGGTCCACGGTGCCCTGTATTACTCCGTTACCATTTACAACAGTGTATAAAATCAACTTTTTAATGTTTGACTGTACCAGACAAGCCAGAGGCATCAAAATTCTTGAGCATATTATCTCATCTTGTGATTAGCTTCTTGTTTTACTAAGAAAAGGCTTTAACAAAGGCCTACCTTTTATCACGGAAGAATTTTGTTTGGCGGTCCTGAATGTGGGCAGAGCTTCACCGCAGACTTGAGATGTTTCCGACTATTGATGCATCTAATGGCGTGGTTAATGTGGCTTAATTTTCTTGCCTTTGGTTCGAGACTGCTTTTGGGCTCATCGCGACACTTGCAGTCCAGTGAAGCTGATAAGTAATGGCTAAGCAGGCTACGTGTACTTATGAACGCTGCGTTTTGCATTCAGGCATCACGAGGGATCATGGAGACCCACTCGTGTTGCAGTCTGCACTCTTCAGTCCATTCAGAGCCACCTTGTCATTTTTTTGCAAGCAGTGTTTTGTGCTTTGCCCCTCCAGTAAATGACTACTGACGTCACTCCTTCAGTTCAGGAGTGTCTGGCTACCTTACAGTACTTCATGAGAGCGTTCAGTAAGCTCCTTTGTCATGGAGGCATCAGATCATGACTTTCTTCAATGAACAGAGTTAGGTTATTCAAATAATTATAAAAATGTATTCTACAAGATTAAGTTTATTACTATTATGTTAAGTTATGCCAAGATGGGTGAAAAAATTTCATGGCAATACATGTTAGTTTTCACAGGTCTTTTTTTTTTGTAGAAAAGCGTTTGTATTTAGTTTAATCTACCTTTATTGATACTTATTCGAAAGTCGAAGCTGTTTGAAAACATTCAGTCCAATTTGCAACCAGTTTTTATTATTCATATTCACCTTGCAACTAAAAACTTGATGTTCGCACACATCCCTATTTAAAAGCCAGAAAAATGAATTCCAGACAGGGAAAGACATGTGTTCCTATGCTCCGTGTGTCTTTGTTCACATTTCACACTTCACTGCCTGTGCACAAACCTGCTTGACGAGCTTGCTACTGCTAAGAATTGGACATACCTCACCCATGGCTTTCTTTTTAAAGGGACCGTGAAAAGATATTTACTAAGGTTAGGCACAAGTGATTGGTTTCATCACTCATCACTTCACTGCAAAAGTTTTTAAGCCAGCTTCATTAACTCCAAAGATACTGATTAAAAATGAAGCTTCTCCTCTCCCTTCCGCAAGTCATACATGTTGACACAACAGAAGAAAAGTTAAGAGGTCTGAACTGTGCCTTACTGTGCCTCATCCCACCCACGTCAGTTTGGGCACACCCAACGAGGAGGAGAGGCCTTTGCCCTGCACTGGGCGTAGTCAGGCTGATGATGATGATTGAGAAGGCTTGTCCAAATTCCCCGCTCTACATTGGGGGTCAAGGGCTGCTAAGAATGCGAGGTGAGGTGTCACGTTAATTGGTTGCAAGCAGCAATTTTTTACGTTATTTGTAAATTGTAGGGTCCACACAGAGCTATTAAATTTGACTCAAATACTCACAAAGACTGCCTCTACAGATTTGTTGCATTAGAATATGACCATCAAAATCATTGCATGGTTTTTTTAAGAACATGGATGCACGTATCTGTGATGAATACCAAGAGGCACTTTTCATATTGGTGCATTTTAATCTCATGCCCTTCTCATCCATGAAATAAATTCAGTGCTGATCACACCCGGGGCAGTGCGGGTTGCTTGGTGCTAGCCGCCCTTCCTTGTATGTTTGCTGTTGTTGGATTTGCCATGCATAAGTGTGTGACGATTGTGTGCCCGTTTTGGGATGGTTAGCGTGAGGCACGAGCTATGGGCACAGGGTGGTCACATGATCGTGCCCTCATGAGGGATGCCTCCCGCTCAATGGTCACGCTCTGATGCACAGACACCTGATGGTCACAACTACTGCTGCTACTGTGTTTAGGCTGAGAACTTTCACCATAACAGCTAGTGCTGTAAAATGTGGCATTTCTTTTAGTAAGGTTTAGCAAGAATGCATCCTGTTTAAGCTGAAATTTTTGCTCTTTGATGAGCCGCTTGAAAATAAAATAAAGGTGATGAAAATAAAGGTTGTTTTTATTTTCCTATGTTTTATTTTCCTAAGAATGTTGGTATCCTTCAGTTGCTTTACTTACCTCTTAGGCAAGTGCTTGAATTTTGGCCCTTGTCTTAAACTCATGATTAGAGACCTTAATGTTTATAACCACAATTAGCCCATATTAGCTTGTACTTTGCACATTAGGGATTAAGTAGCTGATAAACCATTAGTCCTCAGCTACTGCTACTACAACTAGCTCAATGCAGTACCGCATAAATGCTTTCTAGACAGTATGAAAACCACCAAAAAGGTGGTGATGCTCATGCTACGAGCAGGCGCAGGCCAGGGAATGCATACAAAGTGGTCGTCTAGTTTTGTGCTGAATTCAGCTCTCTTCTGTACATGATCTGTAGATGCATTTACTCTGTGTGTGTGTTTTTGTCGTTCTAGGACTAACCTGGCTCTGAGCAACAGTCGAGAATTCATCGACGCATTTCAGTGCAGTCCTGGCACGGAGATGAACCCTGCAAAGCAGTGCTCGGTCTGGAGCTGACGAGTTGTGGCTGGCGTCTTATAACTGATATCGCTTTTAGTTGTTTTTAATTAAACAGGTTGTGTGTGCTATGTTGAGCAGCCCAATCAGTACAGCAGCCTTCTTGCCATTGTTCAAACTGGGTGGACATTTTGATCAACTTTCTGATGGATGACACAACTTTAGGGCACAAAAGTTTCAGTAGGTTGTAAATAGTACCCTTTGTTTTTGTTTTTGTTCAAATTGGAGGAGTAAAAGTGAGTTGCTATGATGTATCATTATTGCACATTGGATACTATATTTTAGTTTAGTTGTAGAAACCATTCCAGATTTCTGCTTCTTATTTTTCTTGTTACTTTACCAATAAAAAAATGGGCTCTCAGCACTTTGAGAACTGGTTGTGAGCATTAGTGACGAAGTGGGAGGCACTTAAAGTGAGGGAGTTAAATTTTCCTGTAGCGACTTTAGCTGCGGAGTGTTCACTGAATAAGGTGAATTTTACCGGAGACTTCCTGCAACAGGGATTTTTTTTATAACTTAAGTCTCAAATTGCAGGAAAGCTGTGCAGAGATATCAAGGCAATGCAGGCTTTAACTCCCATTGTGAAGCATGCTGTGCAGTCATATAGCTTTGAAAGGCAGTGCAATTTGCATCTGCTTGTTTCAAAGGAATGGAGAAAAATTAAAAAATTGCTAGGATAGGGTGGCCGCAGCTGGCACGGGATGGCGCTAATTGGAGAGATATGGGAAAGGCCTTTGTCTTGCAGTGGTCGTAGGTTGGTGGCGTTACGTTGAGGCAGAGAAGATGAGAGTGACTTCATATTTGTATGATTCTAGAGCACTCCTTTTAATTTTCTGCTCATATTCGTTTTTAGACTCTCGTCTCCAGTCCGCTGGTCTATGCGCATGTTGCCTCCGGATTAATCTAGCCCACCTAGCGCTCTTTAACTTACGCTGACATCGCAAGCACACAGGCGTTTTGGTTTTTTCCTTCATACGGTCGCCGCAGCTGGGATTCGATCCCGCGACCTTGGCATAAGCACCCAGACACCAAAGCCACTGAATCATTGTAGTGGGTAATTACCGCCTGTCTGTATAGTGAAAAAATACCGGATCAAATGAGCAACGTTCTGCGCCGTAGATAGGGTGTCCGCTTGCTTCGAATGCCGTATAATGAGCGAAACGCCAATAAAGTCTCATTCATAATGTCATTGTTGCTTTCCTGCACCTGACAGTTACTGCCGCGTATAAGTTGACCCCCAAACTTGCAACCCTCGCTGGCAAAAAAAAAGTGCACTCTGTTTTGTCGGTTTCCGCAGTATGACATCATGGCGCACGCATAGCAATCGCAAGGCCAGCAGAGATCAAAGGCGATTAAACGGCGCACCTTCCTGCCCGCGAAGACGAACAAGACATATAATTTTGGCCCCCACGAAAGGTTTTTGACCACGAGGCAACCTAATTACGATATTTTTAAATGTAGGCCAGAGCCACAAGCTTTAAGCCCCTCGCAACATGGTCACTGGTGGCTTCAGCCGCCCTAGTTGGCGTCTATGGAGAATCAGCACTTCAGAGAGAAGGTGTACGGGGGAGAGGGATGAGGGGACATAAAAGGGGAAGAAAGAAGCGGTGAGGAGCAATTCACAACCTGTCGCACAATCATATGTAACTCTCAGGCAGCTAAACAGTCCAAAAGATCTTACCCTTCCTCAGAGGGCGAGGATCGATGTGGTTCCAAAGCACAGCTCAGCGTATGCCTTTCGGTACAAACAAGGCACTCACGCATACAGTAGATGTTCGATTGTCTCTTCAAATCCACATTTAAGTCACAGGCAAGGCTGTCAGCCATGCCATTGTGGAAGGAGTATCGCTCTGTAACCCACAGCAATGTTGCTTAGGCGTGGCGGTACGTTGAGAGGAAGATGAAGACCTAGCCCGGGGTCTACTCTACTGCTCTCCTCACTGAACCCTGGCCTATCCCCCATCATGGGTATGTGCCATGTCACTAAGGCAACAACAACAGCTACTGTATTGAGGCAAGGGTTGAAAAACTCGCCCATGTTTAGCAGCAAGTGTGAGCTCCCTTGCCAGCGTGCGACTGCTGCATCAACGCCGGATATAGGTATAGTCACATGAAGTCCATTGTTTTGGGCAGATTTGGCGGCTTCGTTCGCACGGTGGTTACTTGCCTGTGATGCTACAGTGTCCTAGCTGGCAGCCATTGAAAAAGTATATCGTGACCTTTGGTTATTGTGCCGTGACAAACTTCGCGGATTTCTGAAACGAGTTGTTCATGCGAAGCGCGTTCATGTGTAGCTTGCAGGCCTTGGAGGGCTGCTTTGGAATTAAAAAAAAAAACCATATCTATGGGCTTTCTGGGCTGATGAATTCAACTACAGCCCAAAGGGCAGCTAGTTCTGCACCTGTCGAGAGTGTGTGGTAAGTTGTTTTCACCTTGATCAAGACAGACTTTGCCGGGATGACCACAGGCCCTGCAGAATGGGTGGAGTTGACTGGGCTGGCCGTGTAAACATGCATGCGGTGACTGCATAGAATGCAGGTGTTCGAGCGTGACCTGTTTGAGAGCAGCCAATGCTACACTGGCTTCCTTCGTAATGCCGGGTATCGAAAGGTGCACTCGAGGGTGATGCAAACTACATAAGGATGAGGGCAGTCTTGAGGCTGGGGTGAATCATCACTCCGGAAGTTTTACATAATCTCCTTGGTGAGTGGGGTATCGAAAGGTGCACTCGAGGGTGATGCAAACTACATAAGGATGAGGGCAGTCTTGAGGCTGGGGTGAATCATCACTCCGGAAGTTTTACATAATCTCCTTGGTGAGTGTGCGTCAAAGATCCCCAGGTGATCGAAATTATTCTGGAGCCCTCCACTACGGCACCTCTCTTCTTGCACCCTCGCATTACTCCCTGCCTTCAAATCGTGGCCCTGGTGTTCAACAAGAAGTGAGGCAGTTACTGCGCCTTTCGTTTTCTGATAAGCAATCTATTTTTTTTCCTCTTCTCTGGGACAGTGCCTCGTGTGATAGATCACCATGCTTTCCAGAGTGAAAAGAAGTGCAGAGTTTCGAAATTGCGAGTTTCTGCCACAACGTTCCGCATACTAACAGATGCACTGCCGAATAAATCGCATTGATCATCTGCGAATTCTTTAGAGCGAGAGCTCTACTCCTAAGGGGCACAACTTCCAATTTTGATGTTTGGTTTATGGGGGTTTAACATGCCAAAGCGACTTGGGCTATGCAGGACGCCGTAGTGAAGGGCTGCGGAAATTTCGACTACCTTGGGTTTTTTAACATGCACTGACATCGCACAGTACACGGGCCTTTAGAATTTCGCCTGGATGAGACAATGACCTTTGATGCCTCACAAGGTCAAACCGAACTTAACTGTGTGGTGGTGTGGCCCAAGCTATGGTAGTATGACGACATGATCATGTGAACATGACCGACCATTGGGTACCTGACCTTGACATTTGATTTGAGACAGTGGGCACCACATTGACAGTGACGCTCAATGCCTCACAAGGTCAAACCGAACATAATTGCATGGTGGTATGGCCCAAGCTATGGTAGTATAACCACATGACCATATGGATATGACCATTAGGTGCCTAACTTTGATGTCATCATTTCATTCGAGACAATTTGCACCACATTTACAATGACCTTCAGTGCCTCACAAGGTCAGACCGAACTTAACTGCGTGGTGGTATGGCCCAAGCTATGGTGGTATGACCATGTGATCATATGACTATGACCATTGGGTACCTGACCTTGACATTTGATTTGAGACGGTGGAGACCATACTTAACAGAGTTTTCGCTTGTATAACTAGGTTCAAGCCACGTTGAACCCCAGCCATTTTTTCATTGTTATCGGTTAATATTAGAGCACAGAACAAGGATGGTGCTCGTAAGCCGTGTCTAGGACACGGATTACTCTAATTTTTTTTTGTTGATAAAAATCGATTGTTTGGCTCCCTGTGCCTGCATTGATATTTGTTCTGCAACACAATATGCATATATTACTAGCTGGGAAAAGATTCAAAAAGTACTCTAAATGGAGCGTTCCTTACACGCCGCTCGATTAAAACTTGTGACGTCAAGGCTGAAAGGGACTCTGTGAGCACCGCTTGGAAGTCAGCATATAGCCTAGTTTCAGGAATGAGAGTAAGAGAGAGCAAACTTTAATGACGTTTTTTTAAGACTACGCAGTCGCCTTCTTTCTTGTTGCCTCTTCTCCTTGATGAGAGGGGCCCTGTGAGTTTGTTGTTGAAAATGTTTATTGATGAAATTGAATATGAACCCCGTGGTCGCAGTCCCTATTTAAAGATTCCATTGGATGAAGCTGCTAAGACGGCTCGGTTTACAATTCCTTTCCGGCCCTCATTAGTGATAGGGGAAAGGATGGGGTATGGCTCTGCTTTCCTGGCTGGACCATAACGTGATCGAGGTCCACAATTTCTTCACAGTGCCAACATTCTGGCCTACAAAGTTCACCGTAGTTTGCTTCCAAAGATGATGACATCTTGGTTACTCCCTTTGCAACGGGTGGACATGCACGTTCGAAAATGGCCAATGATGTTGATACTTGTTTTTACTGTTTCCGAATTATAAAACCCGCTTTCAATGAAAGTGGCCGCCGCGGTGGCTCAGTGGTTAGGGCGCTCGACTACTGATCCGGAGTTCCCGGGTTCGAACCTGACCGCGGCGGCTGCGTTCTTATGGAGGAAAAACGCTAAGGCGCCCGTGTGCTGTGCGATGTCAGTGCACGTTAAAGATCCCCAGGTCGTCGAAATTATTCCGGAGCCCTCCACTACGGCACCTCTCTCTTCCTTTCTTCTTTCACTCCCTCCTTAACCTTTCCCTTACGGCGCGGTTCACGTGTCCAGCGATATATGAGAGATACTGCGCCATTTCCTTTTCCCCCAAAACTAATTATTATTAATGGAAGTGGCCTATTTGCCAGTAAAACGTCGTAGTTCACCAACACAGGCCAGTTTCAATTTGTCCTCAGTGTCCGTTAACGTGCACGACGTCATGCAGCACACAATCGTTTTCGCATTTCGCCGCCATCTAACAACGCGCGCCTCCCCCGCGACTCAATCCGCCACTTACGGGCCGGAACGCGAAACCGGAAGCTGCTGCACTGCACCGTTGCGCATGCGCAGAACACAAGATCACGGCACGAGATCACGCGTGATCGCGCATCGGCGAATGTCGGGTCCCGCGCCCCGAGATTGGATACCGCGACCTCGAGCATGGCGTAGCGCGAGGCACGTCGCCGCCATCCGATGTTGAAGAAGACGAAGAAGCAGGCCCCTGCAGTAGCGCCTTTCGGTTGGTCCACAGCGTACGCTGGCTGCAAGTCGCGGCTCTCCCCTCCAGCTGCTGCGCACTCCCGCCGCCGTCCGCGGTCGGCCTGGACACGGCGCTTGGCCCTCGCATCGGCGTGGAAGTCGCGCGAGTGCCGCTGCTTCGTTGACGACTCTGCCTGCGGAGGTGAGATGCGCTGGCCGGGGGGAGGGGGGGGGGGTAGCCGCGTTGTAGTGACGACGTCGGGCGCCCATTTCATAGCGTAGACAAGCTGACGGTCACAGGCTCACCCTCGCCTATGCCACGAGGAGTCCGTTTCCCTTCGCCAACCTCACACAGGCACTTAATTACCATAACCTCGCGCGCTACCACCGCCTTTACCCTACCCGCTACCGCGCCAATTTCCCGCTATGCAGCGAGCATGGGACTTTACCGCACTGTATAGGTCTGGCAGGCCATTCCCCGATGTAGGCTTGGAGAGTAAGTACCCTAGCTCCGGTCACCCGACCTGGTTGATCAGAGCCAGCTGGTCGCCCGGGCTGCGGCGGGCACTACGGCCGTTGAGGCCCTTGACTAAGGGCTGCATTCCCAGACCGAAGTCCCCCTAAACCACACCAATATAGACATTTTCCACCACCATCACAAAGTGTCGAGACGCGTGAGTGCAGGAGAGCGCACATTGCAGGAGGGCATACTGCGGTACTCATCGACAGACGCTTCTAGTTTGTGCGGCTGCCACGACATGCTCCTTTGAGCCCTGGCCTCACCTTCCTCAGCCGTTGCGTCCTCCGCCCGCATGACCTCAAGAATCTTTTTCGGGGCCCAAAGTAATGCCCACCTTCTACAAGTTTCAGATAGGTTCCTTCACCTTAAGGTTCTGCATCGTTCACAATAACCTCTTGCCGTTTGCCTTTCACATAGCACACCTGCAGTTCTGTGCTGTTCAGCTGCTAGCCTAGCTGACATGCGCGAGCAGTTCTTTCCAACAATGCCTTTGTTTACTCCTACACAAGATATGGTTTCAAAGCGCTCCTACTAGCTCGGAACAAAACTAATTACCAGTGCTTCACACAGCCCTTCTCTAGACTACGATAACCTGTGCTGAGAAGCCTTGCAAATTGAGGGGTAAGCATAACGCAGTCACCGCGCCGAGGTAGCTTACGAAGGTCGACCCCACCGCTGCCACCACTGTCGCGCCTGGTGCATCCCATCATTGTCACCACGTGACGTGGTCGTTAGGGTAGAACGGCCGAGTTTCTAGGCATTCGGCGTGGCTTCCACGCAGGAGTAGGCTAGCTGAAGAAAGGTGACGGCGGAGCAGACGAAAAGGATTTTTATAAAAAACTAACATATATGAGAGTACAAAGGTTCGGCACGGAGGCCGACAGATAACAGAAGGCTCTCTCGAACGACGGAGACCCGATCGCTGCCGTCTCGCTCCATGTTCTCTCTCCAACCTGCGCGCTTGCTTGGCTGGCCGACGGTTGCATCACTTGCTCCGCCTGAAGGGTGACTTGTCAGACCGCCTTGCGGCGGCGGTTCGCGCTGGGCCCGGACAAGCCCGGGCGCGCTTGGGCGAGTTGTCGCCGGGCGCTGGGCAGTGGGCGAGCCTGCACTGGACCGATCAGCTCGGCGCCTGGCTTCAGACAGGATGCCAGCGAACGAACTTTGCGGAAGAAGCTCAGGCCTAAAACTTTGGGAAAATATGCATAGGGATACCAATTGGTCTTATGGGTTAGCAAGATACGATAGCATTAGAAGCTGTTGACGCCTTTACCGGAACTGACGTCACTTCCGTCCAACCAATAGGCGAATTTTATGAACGACGAAATATTTTTTCCCGATGAGGATTTGAATGCCCTGGCATTAACAATGTGCAACGCCATGCCACTTACAGGCAGCAGGCAAACAGGCCATGGCTTCGCTGCCTGCATGCTTCAATAAGGAGTTTGTCGACGCTTCCAAACTCCCCGTGCCCATACCTGCTTCTCCCACGCCCGTGACGAAAGTCTACAACGATGCCATTCAGCTCATCAAGCAGCAGAAAATCAAGGAGGTGAGAGAAAGATCTTTCAAAACGGCTTCATGCGCTCTTTATCGGAGTTGCTTTCTTTTACTAGTGGGCAATAATAGCATCCCGACAAACTACCAACTACTCCATGCCCTAATTTTGATAATAGCGTCATGCACTTACCCAAGTAACGCAAAATGTTGCTAGAACTTTGCTTCAATGGTTTCCGATCTCGGCAATATGACGTTGCCTGATTATTGCTATCACCAGGCAACATTACATAATAATGTTAGTACAATATTTTGTAACGTTTACGTGACATTATAATGACGTTCGATTGACAAAAAGTACACAAAGTAACGTAGCCTCTTAATGTGTGTCGGCTGCCGGGCAATCCTACGCCCACATATCCTACGTGAAAAAAATAATGGCCGCTGAAAATGTGAAGCGCAGAGAGCCTTTCAAAATAACTGATCGCAAGCAACGTGTCATTTTTTACAGTGCATTCACGAACGTAATTTACACAGCAAGCACTTCCTCGGCGAACAATAATGCATGAAACACTATGCTACAGCAACATTACGAATCAGAAAACGCCACCGTGCTGCGCTCACATACGTATGAGAGTGTATTTCAACAAGTTTATATATTCCCCACATGAGGCCCTGGTTGTAGAGCCAGTGACGCTCACCAATCAAGCGAAGTAGTTTCGTGCGTTTTTGAACTTCTGATGGCAAAAATTAGAAATACAAGCGAGCATGATCATGTTGATAATACCTTTTATTAAAAAAGCCGTACTATTACGCGCTGATGTCTTTGTGCGAGAATTATCGAACTGCATTCCATAAAAATGAACATGCTAGTTTTCAAGGAGGCGCCTTTCCGAGCACTACTCTTATGTTGCTTTAGTATCCTCCAGTTACACTGCATTCACTTGGCTCAGAGAAGCAGCAGGATTAAATAAACTACATTACCGGTGCACCATTGGCCTCGTCAGTATTATATGCTGCAAGTAATCTGTTCACAAATGCTGCCTAAACATGGACTCAGAAACGTTGTCTAGATGTCTACACCCAATGTTGGTGCAATTTATGCCCACAAACGTCGTATTGATATCATCCTGCAACATTCCGACAACGTACTCAAGGCAACGTTACGTGTAACGTCATATTTTGTTTCCCAACGTTGCCTGGCAGTTGTTACTCGCAGATAACGTTGCATCAACATTCTGCGTTACTTGGGTAGCAGCATTGAAGGGCAACTGAAGGGGTTTTAGAATTACACTTGCTTAATAGGAGAGAATGTGTGAATCTTGGTCAGGAAGCGCGCCAAAACTATTCTTGTGTTAGGGCTTGAAATGGTGGCGTAAAACTGCTACACTACTCTAGCTTCTCTGCACTTCGCGGCGCTGGCTAAGGCAGCCTCATGATGACGTACGTTTATAATGACGACACATTTCAAAGCAGGAACGCTTGGTCGAAAGGAGAAAACTAACGCCATCGAAGGTAAAGCCCGCGAAGCGTGGCTTTACCTTCGATCCGTAATGCGTCACCATTGGGTTTCTTTAATTCATTCTTACTAGGACGTTATCACCGATCTTCTGGGCGCCACAGAGTGCTGTGAGGAGACTCTTGCACATAGGCGATTACGCCTAAGAGTTGTCCATGGCTTGTGGGCCTTGAGGAGTCTGTAGCGGGATCCCCGCATGTGCGCAGGCGAAGAGCATCGTGCGGACCCAGCACTGGCCCATCGACTACCCTGACCGGGGCGAGCTGTGGCTGAAGCTGTGCGAGGGCCACTCCAAGGGTGGCGTGCCGGACGACTTCTACCAGGGCACGGTCAAGGAGTCCCTCGGTGGCCTCTGGCCCATGGGGCTTCCGGCGTACGCCGATCCGCTCTTCTGCGAGGACTACCTGCTGTCGGCCGAGGGCCAGCAACGCGCCGAGCGGGTGCTGTTCATCGTGTCCGTGAGCCACCCCTTCATCACCTACTGCCCCATCCTGCACCCCGTCGTCTCCCTGCTGCTGCACTACCTCTCCGAGGAACAGGTCCGGCAACTCGCATCCACGACCGCTTGCCGCCGCTAACGGGCAGTAGCGGCTTCGCGTCGATTCGAGGCAGTTTTTCGTGGCAACATGTAGCGGTCGTCCACTTCCAACTTGAACACCGCTCCGTGCGACGCTCTGCGCGGAGCGCCTCTCGCGGGCGCTTGGGAAACTTTGCACAGATGCTGTGAGTCGTAGGCGGGTGATACGGGTTTGTCGTCTGTACTGCAATTTTCCCTTAGAGGGTAGCCATATACCGCACCCGTAACCCTAACCCCCCCCCCCCCCCCTCCTCATCTAAGTCACCAAGCTACAGTGCGCCGGCAACAGCTGCTACAGGCCGGAGGGAAGCGTAGCGACATGTACAGACGGTTCCCACAATTAAACGCGCACCATTGAATGCACCTCACAGCATAACCGGTCAATTTTCGAGCTCAAATTTCGCACAGAAATGGCATTTGGTCGGCAGAATTGTTTTATACCACATTTCTTTGGAGTACTTGCCTGAATTGATAAGAAAAATTCAGATAATGGCATCGTCTGCGGCGACGACGAAACGAAACGATTCCACCGGTGGCGCCATCTCGTTGGTCGATCGAGGAGATTTGGCAAAGGAGGGGTGTCTTTTGAGGGAGGTTTGAGGCCTGTTCAGCAAGTGCTGTGTCAATGATCACAAAAAGCTTAGTTTGGCCAAAACTGCTCTACGTTTGAAGAATTTTATGGTACAGCATCTTCAAACCTCCCGCAAAGCACTCCCCCGATTTCCTTTGCCAAATCTCTGTGACCGAGAAACGAGATGGCGCCACTGGTGCAAAGGCTGAGAAAGCGGCCTTTTTCGCTTCGTCGTCGCCGCAGGCGATGCGAATACCCGACTTTTTCTGATTGATTCAGGCAAGTACCCCAAACAAATCGTATACAGCAATTCTGTCAACGAAATTCCATTTCTGTGCGAAATTTTCGCTCGAACAATTCACTGATATAGCTGCTGAGGAGCTTTCTATGGCGTGCGTTTAATTGCGGAACACGCTGTAGAATCTGGAAAACCCGCCTACGACCAACCTTTGAACATTGCTACGACTCCCACAGCGCCTGCGCAGTAGTTGCCCAAATGCCCGCGAGTGGCGCGGCGCGCAGCGCTGGAAGCACGGAGTGGTGGTGGAATTGGAAGGTGTACGACCGTGTACAGTCAGGATCGATGTGAAGGAGATGACTTTAGACATTATCTACCTTGGCTATTAGTGTACCCAGCTGTTTTGAATAAAGCATTATTATTATTATTACTGAACCTGAACCGTCAATTTTATGGGACTGGAAGCGACCGTCACATCAAGAAATATTTATTTGTCTTGATCCGCTGAAGCTGAACTGTTCGCCTTAACACTGATCGTGACGTGGTTCGTGAATGTAAAGTCATATGCTCTGTTACCAGCAAGCCCCCGGCAACGACCAAGTTTGCGACCAGTTTGCACTTGATAGCAGTTAAAGGAATGCGCCGTGACGCGCGGGGTTGAACTTGCGGACTGACTGCAGAGAAAGAAGCTCTTTCAATTAATGGCTAAATGCATGGATCTTCAGTGCTGCCGGGCACGGTTTGCTTCGTCAGGTGAGCTCGCACCACACCTTGAGCGTTGCCCATCATACTAAGCGCTCTGTTGTACATTTTAGTTCAACATAGCACATCCCTGGACGGGGCGACATGAACACATGGCAGCCGACAGAGCCGTACGTTTATTACTGCACGGGCACGCAGAAACAAGAGCCCAGTAAGTTGATTATCAACTGAGCTTCCTTGTGTATAGGCGTCAGAAGGGGGGCAAGGGATTTGTAGCCTACAAATAAACGCCACACGGTAAACAAGACACGTACACAAGGCTGAAAGGGGAGGGAGAAGAAGCAGGAAAACAAAACAGGCTCAGAGAACTAGAAAGTTGCTTCAAAAGTTTTGTACGTCTTTTGGGTACGTGTGTACGTGTCTACACAGCCTTGTGTAAGTACGTGTCTTTAGTGTGTGGCGTTTATTTGTCGGCTGTAGTTCCCTTGCATCATGAACCACCAACTAGCTCAGAAACAAATCCTTTTTGCAGAAGGGAGACGTTCCAACGCTGAGTAGAGAAGTCTTGAGCACGCGGAAATAGGAAGCTATAATCGTGGCATAGCCAAGCTTTTATGCCGGAAGGCGAATCGATTATTGTCAGATGCTTCAGTTGGCACTTGCACGTAATGTTACTGTGCACCTTGGGTCTTGTACGTTCTCTAACGTGTGCCTAACGTGTGCCTGCAACATATCCCAATGGACATTAAAACTCCTATGGACGTCTTACGGACGTTCAGAACGTCCGCAGGATGTCGAAGGGTGTTCCAGTGCCCATTTGGATTGGGTGGACTTTCTCTACGGCTACCTGTTCAATTAGCGCGTTTTCACCCCCTGGGTTAGACTCTCTGCTGGCAAGCGATGAAGGCGCTCCAGAATCGAAGGTCTCGCATTTATTGTTCTTACATCCGCCATCGCTGGTTCAGCAGCTATGGCGTCCCTTTCCTCACGGGATCGAGTTTCATGGGATCAAATCTCGGATCAAGTCACGGAATCAATTCTCAGCCGTGGTGGTCAAATTTCCATTAAGGCGAAATGCGAAAGACGACCGCCCGTGCGGTGTGCGATGTCATTGTAAAAGAACCCCATGTGGTCGAAATCACTCTTCTTTTTGCGACTTTTAATATTTGCCTCCCCCTTACAGCTCTTTCGTCATCCCTTGGTTCGGCTGGAGTGACAGAGTCACAGCGCCTTCCTTTTAGTCCCTGTAGCGCTATAGATGCTTCAGACCAAGTGATTCGTCTGCTCATCGTCTTCGCAGACGTACGAATGCGTGTGTGCCCTGATCGAGGGCACCATCGTGCGCCACCTGAGCCAGACGCGGCTGATGTACGACACGTCGTCCCACACGCTCATGCAGCTCACCAAGCGCCTGGCGGTAGGTGGCGCGGTGTTCCTGCTCGTGGAGGCTCCAAGCCATCGAGCCTGCTCACTAACCGCAGTGTGCGTTGTGCCTTGCATGTTCAGAAGAAGACCTACACCCGGCTGCTGCGCAAGGTCCAGCAGGAGGACGAGCTGGAGAAGATATTCCGCACCTGGCAGCTGTGGATCTTCCGCGGACTGCCCTTCTACCACATGGTGCGCATGGGCTCTGGATATATCGGCTGTTGTAGCGAGGGCGCCCTTTTGGCGGGAGGCTTGCTGACTTGCTAATCCAGCCAGTCATTCACTAATGCAGTTAGGTTGCTTTGATGAGCTTTCTGTGGCCGGAATTTCCGGAGCCCTTCACTACGGCGTCCCTCATAGCTTGAGTCGCTTTGGGGCGTTAAAGCCTCACAAACAACAAACCAAACCTTCCTTTGCCCTTGCATTGCTTGGCCTAAGCTGATAGCGTGCATCAGTCTAAACAGAAGGGAGTAAAAAGGGAGTAAGCGGTCCTAGGGAGTGCGCTAGAGTATAACTTGCTCCCTTTTTATTCGCACTAGGCGTACTCGTGTTTATAGTGTGAGGTGAAGGTCATTTCTACGTCGCGGCCGCCCCGTTACAGCATATTTCCATATCTTGTCAACTCCCTACCTAAATCCTCTGCCACCCCCTGGCTACGCTCTGCTTCCCTCGGAATCAACTCTGTCGCTGAGTTTTGTGGCGAAAGCTGGCATGAATTGCTGTTACATTTCCATAAACAACGTTCGCAAGTCAGCGCGTTTACACATTGCTCTGTGTTCCTCTCGCACACTCGTCTTGTTCGAGCTAGAATTATCTCCATTCGAGTTCAAACTAAACATTTGACCAGCACTGTTTCAACTTCGAGTTATTGATCAATTCGCTCTCGCCCTACCTTAAGTTTGCCGCCTCGGTTAGCTCATTTGGCGGAGCGACTGCCTAGACTCTGCAGCATTGCCAAGAAAAGTCGTCCCGTAGTACAGCTAACGTCGTATTAGTCGGATGCAACTCAGGAATGAAGCGCCAAATGCCCCTTTCCTCCAGCCAACGATATCGATCGGCAGATTCTCCCTCTCGATTGGTCCCCCCCCCCCCCCCCCTTTGTCCGATCCCCTTGGACATAGGTGCCAGCGTGAAATGGCAGGGTGTGGCAGATGAAAGGCGAATAACCACGGCCTAATGGGATTAACCTCGGCGTCATGAAAATCGGTCCACGCCGTTGGCTAGAGGAGCACCCTATGGGCATTTGCCGCTTCGTTCTTGAGTTGTATCCGACTATGGTACATGTGGGCTTTAGTGGGCGCCTACCTCACTATTACTGTTTCAAGCTCATCTGGATAACAAGCGAGCACCCACGTGTTACTTAAAAGCATACATGGTCGTCGGTGGGAACGCTGGTAGCACAACCGCAATGAGAAGGTATACTACCTATTGCATAAATACCCCCTTTGCCTTGCATAAATATATACCTAATTATGCAATATATAAATACATTCCATAAATATATACCTGCTGCATTTCATGCAGTGTGTATTCCTGGATTACGCCTGTACTAGCCTGCAAGATTTTCATTACAATGCTATGATGGCTGCGGAACATCGTTTTTGAGGTTGGGGTATTTATCTGGTAAGTTGCATGTGTTGCATAAAGTTGAACACCCTGTATTGTGCACATGGGCCGCGAATAAGCTTGAACTGGGGATTGTGTTGAGTGAAGAAGGGCCGCGTTCGCTGCGACCACTGCAGGTGCGCACCATGGACTGCTTCCTGATTGAGGGCGTGCGGGCGCTGTACCGCATCGCCATGGCCATCCTCATCCTCTTCGTCCAGGAGCACGCCAGTGAGTGGAAGGAAAGGGAGAGCCGACTGGACTTAAACCCACCGCTCTATCATACAGGCTGTAAAATCGAGGACACAGTGCCCCGGTGACAAGTGCTCTCCTCGAACGTTCGGCTTTACTGTGCTGGGGTTCTCGCGATGAACGATGCCGCAGCTAGTGGAGATTTGAACAGCACGACTGTTTGGCATTCATGCCCCGTTGTTTCATACAATGCTAACCTGCGTCCTATAGCCTTACTCTGAAATAGGCCGGCGAAATGTTTATATTCACTAATGTTTAGCTTATGATAGTGGGTGTGACGCGTCATGATTGGTGGCCTTATGCATCACGTGATATGCGACGGAAGTAAGTTGTGACGTCATATGCGTTTCCTGTTACGCTGGATGCTGATGCCGTATAATTAAGCCCAGCAAAACCGCAACTGCGTCTCGGCATGCACGAGTGTGCATATACATCTCTCTATATATTGTATCCTTCCTCTGCTTTCAGGCGAATTCCCCGCCGAATCGTTCATGGCACGAGTATTCAGCGGAAAGAAAGGCAAGGGCAAAGGTGAGAGCCTTGATTAGGCCTTCATTCATGAGATCCGGTGCAGAAAGCTATATTCGCACGCGTTTGTGATCCCCGGCATGCAAATCATGAAACCGCGTGGCTGGCGGGCGTGATTTTCGTTGGCATGTGACGCTGAAACACGCGGTACAGTTTAGAGCAGGCACTGTATACGTGCAAAGTGACCACTCGTAGCACTTGTAATCATTGTCTGACAGTTTTGAACCACTACGTAGACTTGATATAAATTCGTTTTCTTACTTGCACTAGACGCTAAACGTACCGCAAAAACTATATTCTTCCTCCTCTTCAAGACCATTCTCGCTGAAAACAAGAGAGACACTCCATACTGTTTGAACTCGGCGGGGATTGTGAGGTGCTAATTATTTTACCAATTCGGTTGTTGGAGAAACTGTGCCCCCTCAACTTACAATCAGTGAAATCCAGTTCCGAACGCGAGAACGCTGTTGAGGCGGTCTGCAGCTTACCGAAGGCTAAAGTACACTGAAGAGGCAATCGACTATGCTCTTTATTAGCCACGTGGTAGCTGCCGTAGAAATGCGTGTGCAGGGTCGATCGAGCCTCACTTCATAGCGGCTCGGGCTCTGTTCGGTATTTATCGGAAATGTATAGCGTGGTGTATGTACCAGGCGGCTGTTCGGGAGACCAGTCTCCGGACACGGGGAGGTTCCTGGACCGCATCATAGTGTTCTGCCGGGACATGCCTTTCGACGTGGACAAGTTCCTCAAGACAGCCTACAACATCCAGGTACGTGCTGCATCGTCATGCTACGCGTCACTATAGTTCATCAGATATCGTACCCCTACGTTTCGGTGACAAGGGTCAAACAGGCAGGCGGACGAGAGCCTCGGGAGCTAACTCCTTATTGGCCGAACATGTGCCGACTCTGGGATGCGCTCGGGGTTGGGTGTTAGGGGTTATAAAAAAAAACTGACCACTAGCTGCTTAGTAATCAACTTTGTACTCCTGCTCTGTTTTTCAGCAACATGCAAGTGCACCAGCCGCAGCCGGTTATCAATCTCCGGGCAGAGCATTATATACCCGTACTTCTCTTATAAAAATGGTCTATAGACAGTCTATAGACTTTTTATAGACTCTACTGCCTTTCTATACATATTTAATTTTGTCTATTCATAGTCCATGGATTCTCTATAGATAAAAGTGTACTAAAAGTGTATGGCCATAAGTCTATAGATTGTCTATAGACTGTCCATAGGATTTGTATTGCCTATAGACTGTTCTTTATGGTTTGTCTGTAGAAAGTTTACAGACTTTATAGACGGAAGTCGACAGATAGTCTATAGACTGTCTAAAAAATTTTGTAGGGGTGCGGCCACTGCTCGCTGGTCTAGCCCAGACCGAAGCTAGGCAGTTCGTTGGCTACTGCTCCGGCACGGCCTTTTTTCAGATATTAGCATGAGACAGTCCGCAAACGTATGTCCTTCCGGTATTACTTTATATGAACTGTCCATCTGTAGACTGTCCGTAGAGATTTTCAGCCCTGCATCCTTGTGCACTTCGTCTATCGATTGCGGTCAGGTCCGCGTCACATTCCGTTGCGGTGATACCCCTAGTGGGAACGCACTCTCGCTCTCAGGGCGTCAGCGCCAAGGTGCTGAACGACCAGCTGCTCAAGTCCGAGGCTGTCGTGAAGAGCAGCGCCAGCAGCCGCCTGCGCTCGGCCACGGAGACCGGCGTCACGGTCAGCCCCTCCGGCAGCTACCTGCAGGTGACCTCGTCCTGCCTCTCCGTCAAGGACAACAAGTTCAACGCCGCCTCGCGCGCCATGTCGCCGGGCATCATGCCCGTCTCCAATTTCCGCTCAGAGGTGCTCAGTGCTCAACAGGTACGACGCGCCACCTGTGCGGATGCGTGCTGGCGGATGGAGATTAGCGCGAAACCCTGGTCAGTGCCGCAGAAGCAGGGCAGCCTTGTGCATCGACTGCTGAGGAAACGTCCTGAAAAATCAGTTGCCTGTCGGCCGCATTATCTTAACGAAATAGGAAATTTATCTCAGCGAGTTCCTTAGAAACGGCGTGCTGCGACACTCCACAGGACCCGCCGTGGTGGCTCAGTGGTTACAGCGCTCGGCTACTTATCCGGAGTTCCCGGGTTCGAACCCGACCGCGGCGGCTGCGTTTTTATGGAGGCAAAACGCTAAGGGACCCGAGCGCTGTGCAATGCCAGTGCACGTTAAAGATACCCAGGTGGTCGAAATTATTCCGGAGCCCTCCACTATGCGGCACCTCTCTTCTTCCTTTCTTCTTTCACTCCCTCCTTTATCCCTTGCCTTACGGCGCGGTTCAGGTGTCCAACGATATATGAGACAGATACTGCGCCATTTCCTTTCCCCCAAAACCAATTATTATTATTATTATTATTATTATTATTATTATTATTATTACTCCACAGCGGTACCATATAAGCCATAAGCGTACCAAAGGAAAATGAATTTTTAAAAGTGCACAATCCATCTTTCGAAAAAAAATCCAGAAGGGCACGTAATGGGACTTTGTTAGTAAACGTGGTGTGTGCACATGCGGGCCTCCATGAGCATATTACTTCCCTGACACTAAGATCTGATATGTAGTTAGTTTTGAAGTCGTCAGATGACATTAACAGCGCTAAGTGGAAGCCGCGGTGAGGTAAAGCTAGAGTGGTCTTGGAAATTCCAGGAAAACATACAAAGCGATTGTACGGATTAATTGCGAACTAGAATTTTCTTAGCGAAGTGATACAGCGCAGGAGAGATATGGTACACGGTGAGAGACACGGACGAGTGGTCGTCCGTACATGCTTCAAAGAGTCAAAATGAAACACCGCGCCATCGAAGAACGCGATAGGCTCAAACTCCTCCAAGTCTTTCTGCATCTCGTATCACATTAATCTGCCATACCTTTCCACCCGAAAGAGAGAGCGAGACAGAATCAACACATGGATGGAAGACATACAATATGGTACTTGGACTACCGATGAGCACTTGGACTGAACGCTTCCTCAGCCTTGGCATTCAGAACACCCTGGATGAGCTGCTGGTAGCCCATCGCCTTGCTCAACATACTCGACCTGACACTCACACTAACTGGACGTGATGTCTTACGGACGCTTTAACTCTCCCCCGCACACCACGAACCATACAACATACCTCCCGATTAATCTTCGCAAATGACGTAGTCAACCGACCACTACCTTGGCATATGCACCCTCAGTTCAGTCACTCCAGGCCATGGGCCCCAGCAGAATATCTCTCGCGCAGATTGGATACCATCCCCAACACACTTTTTAGGTGCAGCAGGAGCCATAGACCGCAGAATAACTACCACGGTGTCGAAGTCGGATGGCTCCTTAGTCAACAGTGCCTTCATAGGCACATCCGAGCCCTCCCTGGCTGAAGAAGCCGCGAAAGCTGTGGCAGTGACCACCAACCGAAAAGCCGCCATAATCTTGACAAATTCCTAAGCAGCATGCCGCGACCTCGTGCACCGCAAAATAGGCCCAGTCGGCCTCCGAAACCCGTGCACAACCTTAATGCATACGGCCCTTGTGATCTGGAACCTGCAGACGGCAATGAAGCATCCTTTCCCTCATATCACACCTACGCTACCCCACTCCTTTCTTATTGGGTCGTCCAGGAGCATTACAGGCGGACCAGATGTACTTACCCACCTCTCTTCGCAAAGCAGAACACTCACATACTTCATGTGCGGTGTGTGACCCACTTTGCACTGCGCAGATGGCCGTGTTGTGGAACTGGCTGCCGCCTCGCATCGCCATGCTGCAGCCGGAGCTGGTCTACTCGACCAACGAGCACGGCAGCAGCCTGACCAACTTCTACTTGCGCTCCGAGAGCTGGGAGCCCACCGTGCTGGTGGTGCTGACGACGCGCGAAGAGCGCTTCGGCGCCTACTGCTCCACCAAGTGGCAGGAGCGCAAGCAGGCCTACTTCGGCACGGGCGAGACGTTCCTGTTCACCTTCGTGCCAGAGCCCAAGCGCTTCGCATGGGTGGGCGTCAACTCGACGCAGGACGTGCCCCACTCCTGCAAGCTCTTCCTCTCGGCCAACCAGCGCATGATCCAGATCGGCGCCGGGTACGACACTGGGGAGCTGTTGCGATCTTACCGCGGGCCCGGACAATAGACCGCTTGCAGAACTCCACTCACCGCACCCCCCCCCCCTCCACGCTTACTAATCGATGCGAAATTTGGGGCTCTCGGAACAATCGCGCTGGCTTCCGCTTTAATTATAACTGCTGATGACTACAAAAATAGGGGAAGGGACATCAGCCTACAGCTCACAGTGGCTCGCACACACATACACTGTCACAGTCACTGACAAAGTGACTCAACGCATCTTCTAACTTCTGAAAACCCCCTACGGCATCAGGGAGTGCAAATTTCGCACCGGAATTTCGTCGCTGATATCATTGGACCAGGAGCGGTTATAAGTGGGGGAAGGTCCTCCCCCCTCGGCGAGAAATTTTGTTGGAATACCACGAAACGTCCCCTTTTTTGACGCAGTCCAAAAAAGTACGTTGCGCAAATAGAGCTGCCCCTAAGTCTCATCAGTCAGACCATGGCTGGGATACTGTAGAAGTGCAGTGGGATGAAATGTTGAAGGGAAACGGTGAAAGGCGTATGGCTGTCATTCTTTAGCAGTGTTCGTGAGCTATGTCTAGTCGGAATCAGTGCATACCAGACACTTTGAAAAGACGTCTACATAGCGTTATTTGCGCATGTGCGAATTTCGTACCAATTTCCTCTCTTAACATGGCTGAGGACTAGTGCGGGACTCAATTAAGTCTTGTGATATTAATGCCCAGAGATGTTTAGCATGGCTGACCACGTCCTAGAGCATGCAGTTGCAGTATGTCTGCGGGAACAGAAAACTTAAATGGTGGCACCACTCCACAATCATGTGATTAACTAGAATGGAACATTCTGGAGGTCAATGAGGTTGTGTCTTCTTGTGTAATTCGGGCCTGTAGTCTGTGCGGCCGTGTGCGGGTCCTCGCTGGGATGGTGCTATAGTTTTGACCTCTTTATCCAGGGCTAGAATGTAAAACGTCGGATGCTGTTGTGTTTACAGTGGGCAAAGCCATGACCTCTGTGCAGGAACGGCATGGGGCTGTACGTCGACGGGTCTCTGGAGAAGGGTCGCACCGAACACTGCGACACGTTCGACAACAGCCCGCTTGGCAGCCACAAGGACTTTGTCGTCCGCATCCTGGAGGTCATCGGCTTCAACTGATCTCCGGACTTGGCGGCCGGTGCCAATCGCCGCCATGGCGCGCCTTCCGTCCAAAGGCTCACAACAGGCGTTGCCCCCGCCCACCATTCACTCATCGGATTCATCCAAGTTGCGTAGTGGTCCACCATGCACGATCACTGCCCGCTTGAACTGCGCGAACTATAGGCTGTCTCAGATGACAGACTTTGAAGCGGGGCGCTTTCAACAAAACTTTCCGTGGTTCACGTGCGAGGAATTAAGGCGCGCCACGTGGGCCGTGCGTACGTTTTGCGATGCACATGACAGATGTCATGTTACGCATTTGCTTCTTTGAAAAATGTTTTATATCAGGCGCATCCTCGCTGGTGCATTCGAATTCGCGTGCTGTCTCCCTCCGTCCGTATTAATGGTGGGATAGCTGCTACGCGGTAACAGACGGTTATACGAGGCACTTGCAAGGACTGCCGGACAGCGCAATGCCTCTCGATCTGCACAGCCATCATTTGCAGATGACTTCGATACATCCTACTTCGTGATTCGTTGATAAAGGAGCCATCGCCCGTGCATGTCGCGTCGCGAGGAGTCTCAACGATTACTATACAACGTTTATTTTCAGTGGCGCCTCAGCCAACGTTTCGCATACCGTTTTTTTTGTATTTTTGTATGCGAAGGTACAAGTTTTATAACGTGCGTCTTCTTGGCTCTCAAGAAATAATACTGTCCTCGAAATATGTGACTAGCGTCTTATTGCGACCTTTTTCTTCGTGCCGAATATTCATTTTATTAACGCGACAGCGTTAAGGAGCTCGTGTCGCAGAAAAGCCGGTGTCGTCGGCGTCGGCGTCTTTGGCCATGAGCGAAAAATGGCGCATCTCGGTGGACACCTGACCCGCGCAGTAAGGGAAGGGATTTTAACGCGACAGCGTTAAGGATTGATTGATGGATTGATTGATGGATTGCTTCATTGATGGATCGATCATTGATTGATTGATCGATCGATCTATCGATTGGTTGATTGATCGATTTTTGATTGGTTCGATCGATCGATCGATTTTTCCTTTCCTTAAAAGCAATTGTTCATTTCATTTTCCTTCCCTGTTCGGGTGTCCGCCGAGATAAGTGAGGCAGGCGTCCTTTCCTTAAATTGTCCAACGGGCCACGCGTCGCACCGAACGGGCGATGGCGTTCCGTGGACCCCTCGGCAACGCTGCGACACGCTGTCGCGTCTCACTCTTAAAGACGGAGCTTGAGCGTCCTCCAATTTTTCATACAATTTACTGCGCCAAGCGCACGTTAACGGCCAATAAGGGACGGGCACAGGCAGCTTGCATACCTTCCCTGAGTCGCGTCCACCGTTTTTGTTTTCTTTCAATCAGCATGAAAGACCTTGCTCGCATTGTCTACAGACAAAGGCGTCCAGGCATTCAGGGCACTCAGTTTCTGGCGCTATATGTAGCGCCTTTTACAAGGCCGACTTCATGTGCGTTACGCACCACGAGGCTCTCGATTCGAGGCAGGTGAGGGGGAGGAGGAGAAAATGTTTATTGATACCAAGAATAAATCTTGGGAGATGAGGGGTATAAGGCCGCTGCCCTTATACTCTCGATGAACGCTTGTTGGCCCTCGAGGTCGGAGCTTGACAGGGCGGCTTTCCACTCCATCTTTTTTCTTTTGAGATTAAACAGCGCTACATATTTAGACGCATACACTAAAAGACATGACAGGACGGGCGCTGACTCAAACTGTGTTTATTGACACGTATGTTAGTTGAACGTAGAAGACGACAGTGAGCGCATGCGCATCTGTGACCATGCAGAACGAAAAGGTCAGGATAACGGGGGTGAGGGGGGTGTTAATAATATTAATTGGTATTTGGGGGAAAGGAAATGGCGCAGTAACTGTCTCATATATCGTTGGACACCTGAACCGCGCCGTAAGGGAAGAGATAGAGGGAGTGAAAGCAGACAGGAAGAGGTGCCGTAGTGGAGGGCTCCGGAATAATTTCGACCACCTGGGGATCTTTAACGTGCACTGACATCGCACAGCACACGGGCGCCTTAGCGTTATGCCCCCATAAAAACGCAGCCGCCGCGGTCGGGTTCGAACCTGGGAACTCCGGATCAGTAGTCGAGCGCCCTAACCACTGAGCCACCGCGGCGGGGCGGGGCGGGGGGGGGGGGGGGGTGGTTAGGTCGCAAAACAATTTTTTCCAAGATGACAGCAAAAAAAGCCTAATCTACAGTGCTTTTTTTGCTGCAATCTTGGAAAAAATTGTTTTGCGACCTGTATTTTTTATATTCCTATCTTTTCTGTCTCTTCTAGATTTCTTTCGTGGCGTTTCTCTAAAGCTTTGTACATAGTTAATGTAAATAGAATATAATTTCAGTGTAATAAATACCTAGTTTAAAAAAAGTTCTGTGGCGCAATGACTAGCGCCGCATTTTTAAATGCGAAAGACGGCAGGTGGAATGCCCTATTAAATTTGTTTTTTTTTTAATTATAGGAGCACGCAGACGATTTATCATCTGCTGTGGCTTTGTGTTACCTTTTAGGTTGCATTCCTCGGTGCTTTGGTGTGGAACTTTCGGTTTGCAACGCTGGGACGAGCCGGGAGCAGTGGGGTATACCGAACATTCTGAGGGGGACATCGCGTTTAGGCTCTTACGGTTGTTGAAGGAATTGTGTCCGTAGTTTTTCCGAGTTGTGTCTCTTTAGTGGGGCCTTTTTTTGTAGAAGCTGGATACCTCCTCCGCAACACCTGATCTGGACACCTGGTCACCAGGGAGGGCATCGCAGGAACGAGGCAGACGAGCACGCAGAAACTACCAAGCTAGGGCTACGCTACCTAAACCTACAGGGATACCATATAGGGGTCAGTGTGGTAGGGGTACCCTGCACTGAAGCATCCCGTGGAGACAGCAGCGGCGTAGTGAATGAACTGCTCTCTCAACGCACTTGTTTAACACTTTTGAATAGAGCCTCAAGGCATAAAAGAAATGAAATATATATTTACGGTAACAGATGTGCGGAGTGAATTCCAGAAAGAACCGATCATGGGGTTCCTGATTGTCCTTGCAACAGAGGTGGTGGCAGCACAACGGTGGCAGTGCTCTCTGCTGGAGCGCAGGCTACGAGAGCGACGTGACGGCTTTCGCGAATGTGGAAGACCTGTGCGGAAGCCGCTCGTACACTATGAACACAAATACGCCTATATGGGAGTAAAAACGGTGTAAACTGTCCTCTAGCGCTCAGCCTTTTATAAAAGGGTGTCCGCTAGAGGACAGTTTTACTCCTTTTTTTACTCCCTTTGTTTAGAGCGTAGCTTGCTTCGCACCGTAGAGTTTTTTTAATAGACCTAGCGGGAAAGCTGACGGCGGTGCACTTCATCGGCCGCGGACAAGCGCGGGAATGCCGGGAAGACGCGGTTTCTTGCTTGGCTTGGCTATTGTTGGATGCATAAGATGTGAATTCTGCCGTAGAAATACGACACTTCTCGAAGCAAACGTCGGAGAAATGCTGTAAAATCTTTTCATTTCAGCTTGACAGCGAACTCTCACTTGCGTTAAATCCATTGAAGTGAAAAAAAAAATGCACTATTTAAATATATTTAGAAAATATTTAGAAACTATACGCTTTGCACTGCCCATAAGGCGTGCGTGCTAGAAAAGGCGGCATTTCATAACTCTCGCCAGAGTGATCTCTGAGGAGCTTGCGATAATTAAAGCCAAGGCTTGAAAGATAACACACACACACGCTGAGGAAGAGGAAAATGACAACTTTAATTTTTCAATAATGCATTGAATATCTGGTGCGTATACATGGACGTCGTTATATTACATTTGTAGCATTACGTCCTGCGAACACTCAACGTTTCTTGTTTTGATTCTGCCCGGGTTCGAACCCGACCGCGGCGGCTGCGTTTTTATGGAGGAAAAACGCTAAGGCGCCCGTGTGCTGTGCGATGTCAGTGCACGTTAAAGATCCCCAGGTGGTCGAAATTATTCCGGAGCCCTCCACTACGGCACCTCCTTCTTCCTTTCTTCTTTCACTCCCTCCCTTATCCCTTCCCTTACGGCGCGGTTCAGGTGTCCAACGATATATGAGACAGATACTGCGCCATTTCCTTTCCCCAAAAACCAATTATTATGTTTTGATTCTGCATATACGGCCTCTCTCTGAGCCGACTCGTGGTGTCCGGTGACCATGTAAGGCCAGGCTTGCTTGGCCCACTGTGAGGAACTCCACACGCGCTGTCGGAAATCACAACAGATATTTCATTCGTGACTAGTCGTTGCGGCCGGCATGAAGCACGCTTGCGAAGGCAGTTCGTCCTTTAATACTTACTCTGTCATAACACTCGTGTGCCAGCGTGAAATGCCAACGCGTAAAGAAGCAAGGAAATGTAGTAGGACAAAGCGGACAGTGCTTCCCTGCGCGTACCGTGCATCACATGACCTGAAGAATCTGGGCAACGGGTACATCGTTGAGGTGCTTTTATCAGCCCCGGCAAAACTGTCGCATGCGCCCCTACATTTGAAGGAAGGCCGCTTCACCACATCAGGCGCTCAATAAGTGAAGCGTATAGACCACATTGTGATGTTTTTTTAGGAGTCGTGTTGGTGTCGTGCATATAGGTTACCGCTGCTGTGTGGCCTTGCTTATGTGGGACATGCTGGCAGGTGTTTGAACATTCGGCTGTGTTAACACCACACAAAAGCAGAACACATTTGGCTGCCCATCGCAGCAAGTGAAATTTAACAGCTTTTTTTGATCGACCACAAAAGATCAAATCATATGCGTGATCATCGAAGAGTATCATATCGCTGCAAACGGCACAATATTTATCAGCTGCTGCCCACACTTGCTCTGACAGAACGAGAAAATGTATTTTTAGATATTCGATGAGTGCCTCTGTCAGTACGTTGGAAAGTTTGCGCTTTTAGCTGTCTTTTGTCTTGAAAATTGGAAAATTGGTCGTCGGGGAAAGGAAATGGCGCAATCTGCCTCACATCTCGCCGAACCCCTGAACCGCGCCGTAAGCGAAGGGATAAAGGAGGGAGTGAAAGATGAAAGGAAGAAAGAGGTGCCGTAGTGGAGGCCTCCGGAATAATTTTAACCACCTGGGGATCTTTAACGTGCACTGACATCGCACAGCACTCGGGCGCGTTAGCGTTTCGCCTCCATCGAAACGCAGCCGCCGCGGTCGGGTTCGAACCCGGGTACTCCGGATGAGTAGCCGAGTGTTTTAACCACTGAGCAGTGCTGGCGGTAACGCGTTACAAGTAACGGCGTTACCGGTTAACGCGATACATTTACCGGTAACTAACTGTAACGTACTCATTACCATTCCGGAGCTGTAACGGGTAACATACTTACGTTAACATTTTTCGGTAATGTGAGGTGTCACGTTACTAGTTACTTTTTTTCCAATCGTCCCCTACTCCGCGCCCTTTTTTAGAAAAAAATGCGCAGAACACCTAAAGTGATGTCGCTAAACAAAATGTACAGGTGCTCTCGACGACCTTTGTTGCGGCTCGCATGCATGCCAGAAAATACCTGCCCTTGACGACACACCCAACAAAAAAAAGTCCGAATAGCCATAAAACTCTCTAAATAGTGGAAGCATGTCGAGCATTTTGGAACATCACATTTTTCAGAATTACTGTAAATTTGTTGAGAGTTCAGCGTTGTTTTCTTAGTGAATTTGGAATTGATGATGAAGTGTCATTTTGTGTTTAAAGTGACTTTCAGAAAATTGCTTCACCGTGTGCTATAGAGTTAGCAGCCACCACATGTAACTCTACAGGCAACGTAAAGCCACTATAACATTGCTAAGCTCCTGCACATTTGTGCAAAGTATTATAGTTGAATTAGGATTTCGCGTAATATCGTTGTTTGGGTTAGAAGGTTTATCTGGAATAGGAGCTTTATAAAATTGTTATCGTGAGTTCTTAGGGCGAAGACGCACTAATTAAAATTAATGGTAATGAAGTAACGGCAAAGTAACATGCGCTACATTTTTTTTTCGGTAACGATAACTGTAACGCGTTATCTTTTGTTGTAGGTAACGTAGGGTGGAAACGCGTTCCTTTTTTTTTTAGCGTAACAAATAACGTATTTAGTTATTTTTCGCGTTGCGCGTGAAAGGATCGTGGCAGTGTACATGTCGCTTTGTTCGAACACCATGTTGCAGCGGACGCAGCGATACTAGTTGAACATCTCTCCGTTATCGGGCTGTTCAGATACCTCGCGTAACCTCGATGCCAAAATGGAGGGCGAGCTCTGGGGGGCGACGGAGGGCGGCAGATCGGAGAGGGCGCTGCTGAGGTTCGGGGGAGAGCGATCGCCTTCCGTCCTTGGCGGCGGAGGCTACGACTCGCCGACCACTGACGGCTCGTCGGCGGCGTCCTCCATAACTTCGCCGCCTCGTCTTGCGGCTGATGCTGCTGGTTGTGTGAAGCATTCATGGTCCTTGAGAGGCGTGTATCTGCTGAGGAGCCTGTAGCTGCTGGAGTGGCGGCGACTGGGGCCGCATAGGCGGCCCGTTCGCCATGTCACAGAAGCAGGAGAGGAGTAGCAGGTTTTGAGTCTCGGCGTGTCCCATGACGTGGCGGCCCATATGCTGATCATCGGGTGAGGCGAAGTCGAACACGCTGCACTTCCGCGGCACCGTGCCGGGTGCTGTGCGTTGCTGCTCGGAACATTTGTTGCTGGACGCATGCCACAGCCGGGATGAGGCCCACCAGCGGCTGTCCCTGCACTGGCGACGAGATAAGTTTGCAGGTTAGTAGTGGCTCCTGCCGGGTACTCATGTGAGGTGCACTGGTGCGGAGGGAAATAAACGGAGCAAGTGACGGTGGTTGACCTCCACTGATGCTCTACGTAGCCGAAGTAGAGTTAGTAATGACGGCCGCATTTCGATGGAGGCGAAATGCAAGGAATTCACAAGGACACCGATTACGTCATGTGTTGGCAATGTGATAGAATTAACACTTGTTTGTCGGAAATGACGTCACTCCTGGTCTGGTGGCGTCAGTTCCCTCACGCCAATGGGCGAATTGTATGAACGACGACGAATTTTTGTCCTGATAAGGCCTTCAATGCTTTCGCATTAAAACACCCTTGAGCAGAGGTCAAAGAACCGCATGTGGTCGAAATAAATCCGGAGTCATCCGCTATGGCGTCTCTTTACGCCGTCTGCCTGTCGCCATCAGAGACGGGAGCGCTCATCCTTCTGTTTTATCTGGCGTTCGTTTTCTTGGTTTGCCACTGGAGCGCCACATTCGTTTGGCGATTTCCACTGGTCGTGCTGGAGCAGCTTTTCTTGCTCCGCGACGACGAATTCGAGTTCCACGGGTCGACCTGGACCGACCGCGCGTATTCCGCTGGTCGTTTGGAGCAACTCCGTTCCATACGGAGCGCACTAGGTTGATCCGCCGACCAGCGGCGGATCTCACCGGAACTTGTAATTGGCGATGTCGTCACTTTCGAAACACATTGTGATTTTTGGTTATTTTTAGCGCGTGCTGCAGGAATGTAAGCGGGGGACACTGATCGCTGTTTCGCGCGCGTATGTCGTCTTCGTCACCTGCATAATAGCGGTTACAACTCTCTGTTATGGCATCGTACGGAATGGCAATAGCCCTCGCGTTGTCTGACGAGAGCTCATCGGAATCTGGGTCCGCGCACTCGGACAGCAGCAGCGACAACGAAAAGTACCTCTTCGAAGTATTTTTCGAGGAACATTTCGCAGAAGCCCCTGCGAAGGGCAATTTCCTCGTTGGAAATTGCCCGTAAGCAATCTGCAGACGTACGATACATATTCATTTGTGAACTTACATGAAGCGTAACTGTGCTCCTCATTGCCTACGAGGTTCACCAAAATGCGGTGCACCTCGGGCGTAACATGAACAAAGCGACTGGTAGGTTCCATCGCGAAAGAAGTGCCTGCTCACCGCTATAGTCGCCCCATCTCGTCGTCTGCTTACGCGTATTTTTGCGCCGGAAC
Source organism: Amblyomma americanum (assembly GCA_030143305.2). NCBI lineage: Eukaryota > Metazoa > Arthropoda > Arachnida > Ixodida > Ixodidae > Amblyomma > Amblyomma americanum. Next base: position 24,838 of record JARKHS020027807.1, on the reverse strand, counting down.
TGCCAGACCTCAACTTCCGGAACCAGTACTTCCGCTGCGCTCTCCACATGTTCCGCTGGTCGACAACGGTCGCTGTGCTCCGAGCCGGTCTGGGGCGCTCTTTTGCGATTCGAGCGCCTCGCTTCGGATCCACCAGTGGAATTCGTCATTACTTTCCACCGATCTCAACTTGCTCAGCGCGGCTTAGCTGTAGCCCGCATGAATGAACCGAGCGCTCTTAGCTTCGTTGCCTGCTGCGCTTAGATTTTGTTTCTATCATCGCTCGCTTATCAGCGCTTATCTGCGTCTGGTTGCGATGACCGTGAGAAAGACCGTTCGGGTTGCGGTCGGTCTCCGACGCGGCCTTTGTTGAATCGCTTGCCTCTGAGAGTGAGCAGAACTGCATCGGCGTATCGACACTAGAAATGTGGCGCACCAGTCGCAAACGAGAAAACGAACCTCGAAGAAGCTATAAACTATCGCAGGCCGGAAGAGCGCGCCTCCCTCTCTTATGACGACAGACAGACGGCGTAAAATGAACCTTTGGCCACCCGCTCGGCTGTTCGCATATTCCATTTGTTGTCGATGGTACCATACCATACCGTAGCTATTTTTGTCGAAACAGGAGTGAATGCATTAAGAACGGCGGAGCGTCTGGCGATTACTACTGTCCGTACTTGCATCATACTATTCGCAAATTCTGTATATGGCGGCGCCGCGCAGCGGCTAGGCCGAGAAACGCCCCTCAGATGATAAGCGCGAGCAGTCGTGAGTGCGGGAGCTAGCTAGGACTTGCAGTTTCGACTTCCTTTTGTTCGCGCTGCGCGTCAGCGTCGTCAGGCTGTTGCAGTGGAAAAAAGAACGTTCAAGAGCAACAGGATGTGGTGCGTGCCGCGATGCACAAACTGGGCATTGTGTGGACGAACAAGTCTGCATTCTTCTCCCGTCTGAAGCAATGGATGGTTAAGCTGCGCGTCCGGAAACGTGTGACACCGCCGATGGAGGTGTGCAGTGCCCAATTCGGATATTAAGACTTCTTCAGGGGCCGTATTGGTAAGTGACGTGCTATTCGTCTGACTAGTAATACTATCATTACTATTACTATTAATACTATTATTACTATGAATACTATTAATAGTAATGGTGGCATAATAGCAAATCGACTTAGTTTGTGCTAGCATAATAGTCGACGATAGTAGACGAGACGGCCAGGCAACCAAGCGCGATTGACACGGGATGATCGCGCGTTTCAGCATACGCACCACTCGCCGCGGCTATAATGCACTTAGCTACGAGGGTCGGCGCATTTACCGTCTGCTCAGACCGGCGAACTAGGCCTGCCTCTCGAGCTTGTTATGACGCTGCAAGTGTGGCGGCGTGACTGACTCCTCAACGATAGTTTGATTGGCGTCTGCAACAATTAATTCGTGTGTTTTCTCTGGAATTACGAAAAAATGCCAGAACGTAATTTGAAGAAAAAATTTATTTAAAACCAAACAAGCAACTAGGACTAATTCTCGCACTCTGAGCCCGGTGCGTGTTTGAAATGCGCAATCACCGGCTATCACTTACACTTGCTTTTGAAACGCGCGATCACCCGGTATCACTTGCACTTGCTTGCCCAGCCGCCTCCTGATTTGCGCGAAACGCGTTGGTCTTCCGGCCGCTGTATGGATAGATGGATGGATAAGGCTGAACCCTTTAGATCGGGCGGTGGTTCAAGCCACCTAGTCTTGACTTGTGAAATTTTACTCTTGTCTTGATTTTAGTCACCAATCAGATAAACTTCGTTTGGTACCCGCTTAAAATCTTTCCCTGCAATGTCCTTAAGCCCATATATATATATATATATATATATATATATATATATATGTGTGTGTGTGTGATGTGTATATGTATATATATGTGTGTGTGTGTGTGTGTGTGTGTGTGTGTGTGTGTGTGTGTGTGTGTGTGTGTGTGTGTGTGTGTGTGTGTGTGTGTGTGTGTGTGTGTGTGTGTGTGTTTTGCATGTAAGCGAACCTTGAAATACCCACGAAAGCAGCAGATTGGACAGCCGTCGCCGTAGCTCAGTTGGTAAGAGCACCGGACGCGATATTCGGAGGTCGTGGGTTCGGATCCCACCGGCGGCATGGTTGTTTTTTCTGCTGGTTTATAAGTAATTTTCTTTAAAAAAAACAATTGATTGGCACTAGAAATTAAAAAAAATAGAAAACATTCCCCTATGCACCTTGTTTTCGGTGACTGTTGGCTTCCTTAATATGTTTGTCAAACGAGCCCCTCATTTCATTTGCCTTGTCTGCTAATATATATATATATATATATATATATATTATATAATATATATATATATATATATATATATATATATATATATATATATATATATATATTATATATATATATATTCTTTGGCAATTTCCAGCTTAAACATCCTGCATGTTCCCAGTGTCGATTTCGTCAGCATCCCTGTTTTCCACAGAGTTTTTTTCTGTTTCTTTAACTTTTTTCTTAGCCGATAACTTATCACCGATGTTACTTATCATTGAGCGCGGCCCTGGCGCCGTGAAGCTCAAACACTGAGCGGAAATGAGGCTGAGAACTCACGATCAGGCGCCGCTTGATATTGACATAACTCAAACCCAGAGCCTAACGATATGGATGGCGCTGACTTGCTCCGCAGAGAGAGCGGGCATCCAGGCACCCTACCGCAGAGCACCGTCGGCGCGCTCTATATATAGACAGGGCTGATCACCACTGTACGTATTCGGTGCCAGAAACGTATAGTAAATGTATACGCACTATACATACTCGATTACGTTGAAACCATATCGCAGCTGCTTTTCTGCGGGCAATTTGCATGCTTCTGGCTGTGCGGTTGTTTGTGCTCGGCTCCGTTCGTGCGCGAATATCAGTACCTGCTTTGTAATTTCGCTTCATTTCAACCCGCACAGCACCGCTCGCGTGCTCTAGACGAGCGTGATCGAGACGCAGCCATGTGCATTGCATGGGTGAGGCGCGCCGCTGCTGCCTGCACGCTCATTTTACTCTGCGATTCGGGCAACGCTTCAGACCGCACTGCGTATGAAACGAGACCATGCCTCAGTTATCGCATGCGTCGCCTAATACTACAATTTATGTGCAAAATGTGGACTCGCATACCTGCAAAGAGGCATCTATTCCATAAACACACTTCACTCCGTGTGGCTGCTGCTTGACTGGCGTCCCATAATTTCTAAGTCGCATTAATCGAAAGTTAGGAATGACCGTACCTTTAAACTGGACATTCCAGACAAATGTCAACATACCCCGAAAGAGCCATAGAATCGATTTTTACTGAGAACGAAAATTGGAAGAAATTGTCCTCAAAGTCCCTTTAATACAAAATCCTATGCACATCAGTCGAACAGTACAATGCAGAGCAAAGAGTAAGTACACTGCAGCCATGCACAAGGCCTGGTGAGGCACTTGGGCTTATTAATTTTGACAAAGATTGTACATAAGGGGTTGGCTTCTGAATAGTGGAGCTCGTTTATAAATCAGTAGAAGCCCCAACTTTCAGAGAGGTGAGGACGAGGGTTGCTCTCACAGTCAAGTGATTCGTTCACACACCTGTCTATAAGACGCTCGAGCGGCGCACTCTGCTGTGCATTGATGACAATGGCCGCTGCCTGGCAAGCCCGATATAGCTTTTCTATAGTTGAGGAGTTAAACACGACTCATGGGGAAGTGTATGTACGATGAGATCGGGTGTTGAGCCCCGGGCCACCCGTAATTGATGCAAGCGTACTCTCCGGTGCGCTGTTCGAGCGTTGTAGACGGTGCGTGGACGCATCACAGAGTACGGATACAGTCTGAAGTATTAGCCCGGAGTATCAGGAGTCAGTCGGCTATTCCATCTGGTCGGTGTGTTATTTGACTTTGTCTAGCAAGGATATATCGCTCCATATCGAAGGCAAACAGGGCTTACCACTCAAGGGCGCACGGCGGCCTCTTTCGGAGGGTACTCGCAGGGACTCCGACGCGGTCCGAATTGGTGCCGTAGGCTTCCAGCGTCGGAAACAGGTTGGGGCTTCTGTCCGAGGTGAGCCCACCGGCCGGCCGGTGCACCTACTACTTGCGTAGGTCCAGCTTGAGGCTGTGGCAGTACTTGGTCGCGTCCTTACCTTTACTGCTCCTTTTCGGGTTTCAGAAACCAACCTTGCCTTAAACTGCACCTTTAGCCGCCCTTTCGGCCTCGGAAAGGGCGCGTTCGCAAAGGGCGCCCCTGGCCTACCTTTAGCGGCTCCTTTCGTCAATTCAACGTGGCAACCGAGTACGATCGGCGACCGCTTTTCTGATTCATCAAGTTCACGGAGTTAATGAAAGAAATCGATAAGGTGCCCCATCGCGCGAAGCCGGCACGGCGAGTGCTGAGGGATCGCCAGTGCCCGATGGAGCTGTTTTACGATGAGCTTCTCGCGAGGTGCCGCTTTTCGAAGCCTGCCGTGCTGAAACTCTTGCCTGTGCTGCCGCTGCACCACTGCCCCAACGGACGAGGTTGCCCCGTGCCGCTGCTGCTGCGACTGCTTACCACCCTTCGCTTTTACGGTGCGGGAACTTTCCAAGTTGTTGCCGGCTGCCCTGTCGATGTATCTTTACTGGTGGTATCGATTGTATCCGCCGTAATCGTAGCAACATTGCTTCCGGCACTGGTCAATTTTCCCTAAACCAAAGATATGCAAAAACTAAAGCAGGAGAGACATGTGCGAAAACATCGTCGGTGCGCCGCGCTGGTCGCCGCTTGCGAACTGCCGCCCCACTGCTAGCAGGGAAGCACCGATCGGCAAGCATCGATGCGCAGCTCGGCTCAAGCGCCGCCCACGGCCGGTGTCATGCTTTGAAGTTCGCACCAGAAAAGACAAAAGATCTATGTTATCAGAAAGACTGCCTGCTATCGTCGAGCAGCGACAAAGCATGCCTGAGCATGTAGCGAGCTTTCGGCTACAGCACCACCCACGGTCACGCCGTGCTACGAACTGCGCTCGGCTGCCCTGGTCGCCGCTAGGCAATAGCCTGCTTCGCATCGACCCAGCAGCGGACAGCGCTTCGGAAGTCACCTGCGCTGTAATAATGGCGCACTATTGATATTACTGAGCTGTCAACAGCTACATATCGCAACAAACTAAAAAAATGGCCAGGCTTAGCTTGGTTAAGCCAAGAATGCGTTGCATATCTCGATAGAGTTCCGTGCTGCTCCGTTGACTCGATCGCCATTGAAACTGCCCGTGTAGCAGCGCTCGATCGCCTTTGAGTCGATAGACTATCGGTTCGAGGGCCCTCGAAATGCCCGTGTGACAGGGGTATAAGACTGTCCCGGCGAAGGAGCGCAGCTCTTTTATACATATGCCGTGACGTCAATCATAGCGCAGCGCCCCTAGCGGGAGGAGCGGGAGTCAGGTGGTGGCTGCGGCCGCGCGCGACCGCGCGAGTTGGGGCCCAGCTTTTCCTCCGGCTGTCGTGACGTCACATCACGTGGTTTGGTGGCTGCCCGGCCGCGCCCAAGGGCTGAACTGAGTGATTGCAATATGCAACGCATAAAATATGGTCGATTTGTAGGACGCCTTCGGCACCGGAGCTGGCGGACGCTAAGCGAGCCGGACCGCAACGGCGGGCCAACGGAAGCTGCGAGGCGGTTCTCGCTAGAAATTTGCTCGCATCACAGTTGTCACTTTTACCAGCAACTCAGTATTGGCCAGCACTCCACAAAAATGATACATCGTTGACATTTTTCTATTCCATGTTTTATTATTTACGTCAAGAACAGTTCATTTTTTGACGCCGGCGCACGGGATTCAGCTAGGCCGGCCGGCCAGCCGGCTTGGTGTACTTCACGTTCGCACCAGAAAAAACAAAACAGCCATGCTATCAGAAAGTCTGTATGCAATATTCGAGCAATGACAGCATGCCTGCGCAAGAGCCCAGCTTCCGGCAGCGACACCGCCTGCGGGCGCGCCGGGCGACGGACTACGCTGCTTCCCGACTGCCCTGCTCGTCGCTAAGCCTAGCTTGTTTCGCATCGATGCCGCAGCTGAGGGCGCTTCGGAACAGGCCACTGCTCTCGTCACCACTTCACTGAGAACCCGTCCCATAATAAAATAAAGATATGCCCGATTTCCGCGACGCCTTCAGCAGTGGATCTTGCAGCAGCCAAGGGCGAGCCGCACAAGGCAGCAGCAGCAGCAGCAGCAGCAAAGCGGCTATGGGATGAAAGTTTCTTGTATCGCAGTTGTCCCTTCTACCAGCATCTCCGTATTGGCCAACAATCCTCAGAAAAGGTATATTTCAGACGTTCAGCACACAAGCACAACACACCACGACCGAGGCACACAAAAATAAACAAACACCGACGTCGACTCAACAATGCTTCTTGTAGCGACGGCTGCCTATCACTGTGGCTAGACCAAAGAGGAAACATGCGTAAAAATTTGAGTCAGGCTAGTTAATTTTCCCGCCGCGGTGGCTCAGTGGTTAGGGCGCTCGACTACTGATCCGGAGTTCCCGGGTTCGAACCCGACCGCGGCGGCTGCGCTTTTATGGAGGCAAAACGCTAAGGCGCCCGTGTGCTGTGCGATCTCAGCGCACGTTAAAGATCCCCAGGTGGTCGAAATTATTCCGGAGCCCTCCACTACGGCACACTTCTCATCCTTTCTTCTTTCACTCCCTCCTTCACCCCTTCCCTTAAGGCGCGGTTCAGGTGTCCAACGATATATGAGACAGATACTGCGCCATTTCCTTTCCCCACCCAAAAAAAAACCAATTATTAAAAACCAAAACCTCCTTTATCCCTTCCCTTACGGCGCGGTCCAGGTGTCCAACGATATATGAGACAGATACTGCGCCATTTCCTTTCCCCCCAAAACCAATTATTATTATTAGTTAATTTCACCCACTGAATGATTATGACAGCTGCAGTATATGTTTAACTGCTTTCTATAGTTTACAAAACAAGTTATCAGTACATCTGCTTTAATATTTCTTTAGCCCGTTACCATACCTCTTACTTCTGTGGATAAGGGCGCTTTCCGTAAGGCGGCCGAAAGGTGGATTTCTGGAACACAGCTTGGCCTTTCCCTTACCTCTCACTTTCAGTAACCTTTCTGAAAGTCTCCCTTCGTGTTAAAGTGAGGTAAAGGTAAGGCCAGGTCGAGCGGTAGCATTTCGGCAATGGCCCAGGCAAAATTTGGAGGTTGCCATCGTGTCGGGCACGGTCAGTTATGGCTGAACATCGATTTTGGTCCAAATCGGTCAATTCTCGGGCGTAGGTTGGGCCAAATTTTTGGAAACTGGGGCCATAGTGTCGGGCATGGTCAGTTATGGTTGGACATCAATGCTGGTCCAAATTAGCCAAGGTCAGTCTGTAAAAGTCCATCTTTCAGTGTGCTGTGCTTCTCAAATCAGGCACGGATTCTAATCGGTCACAGTGCTGGCTCTCCCAGCTGGAGCGCTATAGGTACGAGACCAATGTGACGACTTTCACACATGTCGAAGACCTGCGTGGAAGCCGTTGTATTGTGCTAGTTGCTTGATATCGACTGTCCACAAGTTCCGAGTGTTAAAAAAGGCAGCATATCTTGACGCTCGCCCGAGTGACCTCCGAGGAGCGTGCGATAACACCAAGGCGTGAAAGATAACACACACACACACACTGAGAAAGAAGAGGAAAATGACAACTTTAATTTTTCAATAATACATTCAATATCTGGTGCGTATACATGGACGTCGTTATATTACATTTGTAGCATTACGGCCTGCGAGCACTCAACGTTTCTTGTTTTGATTCTGCATATACGGCCTCTGTGTGAGTCGACCCGTGGTGTCCGGTGACCGTGCTGTCGGAAATCACAACAACAGATATTTCATTCGTGACTAGTCTTTTCTGACTTGGTGGAGGGCGGCCGGCATGGAGCACGCTTGCGAAGTCAGTTCGTGCTTTTAACGCCTACTACGGGGAGCATTTGTTGGAAGTACGGAGCAAAAGGAGTTTGTTTTCCAACTGCGCAGTGGGGCTTTTGACGCCTACATGCCATTCCTAACTTTCCGAGCAGTTAGGACAAGAGTTCCTCCCACTTTCGAGAGATTTGGAACACCGACGACGCGTGACGAGCCAGCCGTGAAGTATGACCCAGAAGGAAACTCTCTTGGCTTGTAAATTTTTGACAAAAGCGAACGCAGGAACAAAAAGTGATAATATTTAGAAAATAGACACCTTTAGCGTACCGTTACCGGAATACCGGGAGCCCGCCCACTGCCGCTGCGCCCGCGCCGATTGGTGCCGATACTGCAGGAACACCCTAAAGCTGCCGGGCACGTAGCGCCATCGGTCGCCGTCAAGGCGATCCGTGAATGCGCACTGTCGACGCCCTGGCTACTAGGGCTACTAGGACTCCGTACCCGGGCTGCCGGTGCTCCAGTGACGGAAACGGTAGCACGGTAGACGGTATGCTGAAGGTGTCAATGCTACACGGCAACTCTTGTGTTATGTTCTCGCACACAGAAAAAAAAAAATCCCTTGTCTCAAACGTTACCATCTACAAGGTACACTGCATAGGGGGAAAATGCAGTGTAGCGCTTGGAATTTCCAGCTGTGAAGTTATGCGGGCAACCGTTGTCGTTGCCATTTGCAGGCCTGGAGGTTTTCGAACCGTCAACGGTACGGTGCACTAACATCCGGTTTTCAAAACGGCGATTTTCGCTCACAAAAATCTCAGAGCGCAACCTCAGGGGGAAATGCTACAAGTTTTCATGGTGTAAATAACTAAGAAAATTAAACGTCTAGCGAGTAAAAGTGTACAAGTAAAAACAGGATATGTCATGCGCTTTCAGAAGCCGAGCCAGCCGAGCGCCCTCTTGTTACCGTTCTCACAAATGTCATATTTTCCGCTAAGTGACGCGGGTGACTTATTCCTGCACTCTACCGCTGATCTGCTCCGATCTGCCCGAGTAGGTTGTCGATCATGCTTTGCAATTCGGTCCCATGATTTATATAGCAATGTTGTGAGGAAATCGGAGATTGGTAAGGTATTTATGTAGTATCTTTAATCCAAAACTTCCCAATCTTTCCGCTGTGTGAAAACGTGGTGAAAAAAGTTCAGAAGCGCTCGTCCTGTTTTCCTTCTGCTCCTGTCTTCGTATTTGCGCTGTTTGCCTTTCAGCGGTGAATAGTAATGCAGATATATCATGCCTTCCTTAATAATAATAATAATTAAGGGAGGCATGATTTCCTGACACCCTTCCTGATAGTCAAGGACTACGGCCGCTGTGCGACCACTTTAGATATTTTCAAAGTAAATTCACGTGTGTTTCGTCTGCACCCTGCTTTCGCAATGCCCGCATGACGGCTGAGGTTTCGGCTGAGGCAAATGCGTTCTCGTAATCTATGAAGATTGTGTATAGGGGTCGGTTGTGTTCTGAGCATTTCTTTATCATCTGATTGATGATGTGAATACGGTCTTCTCTTCAGTAGCCTTTCCGAAAACCAGACTGATCCATTGAGTGACTGAAGTCTAAGGTTAACCTAATTAGAATAGCGATTGCCTTAGTAAATACCTGGTAAACAACAGATAGTAAGCTGATCGGTGTGTAATTTTTCCCGTCCTTGATGTCCCCTTTGCTATGGATTAAGACGATGCCAGCGTTCTTCCAAGATTCCGGTACGCTCGAGTTCATGCGGCATTTCATATACAGGGTGGCTATTTTTTTTTCAGCCAACGTCCTTCAACAGCGCTTGGTATGCGCCCTCAGATGCAACGAAACGGCCTGGAAGGTCCTGACCCCGGAAATAATTAACGCAAAACGATAAATCATCTGTGTTGGTGGTGAATGTTGAACTGGAACATTTCCCAATAAGGAAAAATGAAAGGATAAGGAGAAAAAAAAAACACCATCGTGACTTGCCGTATCACGGAGAGAGAGGGAGTGTGAAAATGGTTTAACGCGACTGTTGGTGTAATGCTCGAGATGTTGCAACCACTGACGGAGCCAGGCGTCTAATATAGACCCTCTTCAGAGCTGCATAATGTGCCTCGATGAAGCGTTCTTCTACTAAGGTGGAAGCACCCACTGTTCGATCGCGAGACGCCATTTTGGAGCATGCGGATTGCGTCTGCCCGTACCAGGGAGAGAAATGCCCTATGTTTTGATCTGAATAAGACTTCGATATCTGGAAGCAGTATTAGATGCTCTCATGTCTCAAAAACTCGAAAATATTCATTTCCGATAAAATATTTTCATGTGCTTACATGAACCCGCGCTCTAAAAAGGTGGAGATATCTGCACTTTGTTAAAGGAACGCTGCATCAAAGCACCCTAGAGCCACAGTGCTGGAGGCGACATCTAGTGCAGTTGTGTTGAACGAGGTCCAGTTTAAAACAACTCTGCCACAAAAACAGCTGTGCCACTCCCTCGCATATTTTAGACCTTACTTGGGTGGTGCGCATGGCGACGTCAATTTTCGATGAACTGTGACAGTGGCCCAGACTCTCTTGTACCCATCCGGTCACCACTGAAGAAGCAGCCAGGTCGGCTTAGAAACGTCGGATTTCCCGAAATGTCGGGCTTCTTTTCATGAGACTTGTTTTAGGGGAATCCCCCAAAAGTGCGTAGATGAGACCTTTGGCCGGATTGTTACATTCTCTTCTTTCTAGTTCATAAACTGAACCGGCAGATTTCTATTGGAAACGTTCGTGTTCCGAAGTAATGGGCAATTTGGTTACTTAGAGCAGCACTAGATGTCGCCACAAGGACTCTGCTCTCGTGTATCGGCGTCTGTCCGAGAAAAAATGCAGAAAAATAAGCTAGTGTGACGGGTCGCATTTCTGCATCCCATTTCACAGCTCGAGTTTCAACTGCGTCCAAACTTCGAGCAGATAAATGGCCTGGTTTTGCAGAAAGATAGGACGACCTGCATGATCTCCACGATTCGTATGATTCGTACCATGTGTAACCATTACCGTCTGATGAAAACCGCTAAATATTTATCCTTTAAAGCATAACGGGGAAAGATGTGCGCGAAGGCTTTGTTTCCCCTTGCCAAATGTGGGAATAACCGCTGTGACGCGCAGTCTAGCTTATCCAAGTTATGCTAAGTGCTGACGCGGATTTAGTGGGGAGGTGTTTCAAGGCTGGTTTTCGCCTCATGGATTTTCAAGATGCCATGCGTAGAGTTCAGTCAGAGAAAAGTCACTGCCTTGCAAGCGATGCGTCGCCTCATTATCTCAACGTTCGCAGCCATTACAGTTCAACAGCCTACTGACCAACCGTGGGGGACTCCCTGCCGGCTGGTTTTCCGAGGAGCATTTTGACTTTGCTCGGTATGATGCAGGCACTGTATCTACGAGCAAAATGACTGACCCGTAATGTGTGTAGAGGCTAAGTTACGACTTCTTCTAGGCATTGGAAGTTCCATATAGTTTGCAGACTCCACAGAATTTGCTGATTCTTCTAGTTAAGAAAATTGCATTTTTAGAAAGAGGATAATTGTTTTTGCTTCTGCATTGGCAAGTTCGTGCTTTTTGTTGCCATTTTTCTCGCTGTTTACACCTCTGCTTTCAGCCTATAGAATCTGTGCCCTTTTGAGAAAATTTTTACTTCAGAGTCAGCGCTTGTTCCTGTCTTCACTTTGCACTGCTTTGTCGTCCATTTACCGCTGTTTTTCGTCGAAATGCTCCTCCATAAGTTCCACTTAACGCTATTCACTAGCGAGGTAAGGATTTGCTGCAGAGGGAGCAGGAGCCTGTTTACTACTCGCGCCTTTGAGGGAGCACCGCAAATGCTGACTCGCTGGTACCGAGTTCATGCAAACGCAGAGTCGTCGAGTTGAGGTGGCTCTCCTCTGCCCGAATCGACCCGCTGCTGTCGGGTCATGTAAACGAGGCCTTTGAAAAACAGTACCGAGAAAAAATGAATAGCCTCCTGAACTCTAACAGAAAGACAAGCTATTCTAACTGTAACCATGAACATTGAAGACTGCCATGCTTCAAACATTTCCAGGAATTCGGGAGAATGCTCTGCTATAGTCGGATACAAGCTTTTGAATTATTATAATTCTGTCCGTTTTGACCTTTTCACGGCAACCTACAAGGACCTCCGGCAGATGTATTTGGTTTCTATGTAATGTTATCTAGCCTTGCTGTTGCTTTCGTTTGGATTTGTAGAAGTGAGTTCCGCTGTTGTTTTCTGTTCTTTTTGTTTTCTGTTGTTTTCGTTTACGAGTACTAAGTCTGTATCATATTAAATATGTATGTATATGTTTGCATATCAAGAATATGTTACGTGTTGCCGCCACTCTGCCAAAATAAGGGATTGTGGACCCGTCAAGCTGTCCAAGGACAGCTTTTTTTTCTACAATCCCCCCATCTGTATTTGATGGCAAATAAAGATTTTTCATTTCATTTCAAAAAAGCGGCTTTCCCCTGTCAAAGGACCCGCTTCCAGCCAATGGCGTCGGCCGATACTCATGAATGTGCCAGCGTGACAACGCAGGGAGTGGCAGCTGAAAGGGGATAGTCCCCTTCCTGCATTGTCCGAGATAGTCCCCTCCGCGCATTGCATATCCACCCCTTGCGTCGCCACACCGCTCACCTTAGAAGGTTTATGAGAATCGGCTAACGCTATCGACTAGAAGCCGCATTTTCCTTGACTTGTACCTGACTGTAGTTCCCTTGGCTGCCGCCACTTGACGGCATGGCTTTGGACATTAAAAATTAGTATCGCGTTGACGTCATCCGTGATGTAAGAAAGAGAATGACTGAGTGACTGCAGAACAGAGCACGATAGACGGCTAGGCTTAGCGACACTGGCTGGACGATGTGTCCCGAACTCCTAGTAATGTATACGCCAGCAGTGAGATCGCAGCCTGCGAACCAAAGGTTACCCGCATTGCGAATGGCGCAGAGGACTGCGCTTTCAATTGATCTAAAGCTAGTAAAGGAAAATAAAGAAACGTCATCTCAAAGATGCGCAGCACGCGCAATGTGCAAGAAGAAGGCCAGCTTGTCCTCGCTACGTTGACCACACATGTTGCACGTGAAAGGATCGTGATATCCATGGTACCCCATGTGAACCGTGTACATGACGCAGTGCTCGAAAGCAATGTCGCAATAAACGCAACGGAACGAGTCCTTGGGCTTTTGTTCGTTCTCGGCCTGTTCAGAGACCTCGCGAAGCCTGGACGCCAGAATGGAGGGCGAGCCCTGAGGGGCCGCGGAGGACGGCTCGGCAGACTCCGGGTTCTTGGCCTCTTCTTCCGCGTCCGAAGCATCCTGAAGTCGCATGCACAGCTTGTCGATTCGCATCGCCCTGCCCTTCCGTCGACTGCGCGGCAGATCGGCGGGAGCGCGGCTGAGGTCCAGGGGAGAGCCTCTCCTCTCGTCCCGCGGAGGTGGAGGCTCGTGGCTAGACGTGGAGGACACGTACGGCACATCGACCGCTGGCGTCGGCGGGGTTTGCTCTACCTTCAGCACTGCGTCTTGTACCTCGTGTGGAACTGGCTGTGATGACTGTAGTCCCTGAAGGGCCTTTATTTGCTGGGGCTGCTGCATCTGTTGAGGGGGAGGTGCCTGGAGCTGCTGCAGTGGCGGTGGCTGGGGCAGCCCGTTGGCCAAGTTCCGGAAGCCGTGCAGCCGGAACAGGTCTTGACTCTCGGCGTGTCCCATGACGTGGCGGCCCATCTGTTGATCGTCGGGCGTGGCGAAGTCACACACGCTGCACTTCCACGGCACCGTGCCGGACGAAGCGTGCGCTGCGGCGTGCAGCATTTGTTGTTGGGCGCATGCCACGGCAGGGATGAGGCCCACCAGCGGCTGGCCCTGCACTGGGGGCGAGATGGGTTGCAGGTTAGTAGTGGCTCCGCGGGAGAGCCGGGCCTGAAAGTCAGTGCGAGTTGCAGAGCAGTTATGCGGGGTGTACTGGTGCAGAGGGAAATGAACGGAGCACGCTGCAGTGGTCTAGCTCACTAATGCGCTCCGTTGCCGAATTAGACAGAGTATGCTGGGACGAGCAAAACGATTGAGAAATAAAATGGCCCTGTCCGTGCCGCCAGATATAACGTGGTTAGCTGAAGTAGATAAGTAGATCTTTCATATGCAACAGTACTATGATGCTGTCATGTATTAACTCATAGTTACAAATGGTGGTCGCATTTCGACGGAGGCAAAATGCAGCAACACTTGTGTGCTGGGATTTCAGCGCACGTCAAAAGACCTCAGATGGTCGAAATTGGTCCGGAGGCCTCCGCTATCTCTCAGAGCTCATGCGCAGCTTCAGGACATTGTACCCCACATACCATACCATACTATGCATACCATACCATACATACCATATCATGTGCATCTCATTCCATATCATGTCATGTCATACTATCCAATACCATGTCATAACATACCGTACCATACTATGCATACCATACACATACCACACCATACATACTATATCATGTCATATCATCCATATCATGCCATGTCATACCATCCAATACCACGCCATAACATACCATATCACACCATGCCATGCCATCCAATACCATCCCATAGCATATCACGCCATGCCATACCATCCAATACCATGCAATACCATACCATACCATGCCATACCACACCATACATAATGCCATACCCCAGCACACCACACCATACATCATGCCACACCATACCACAGCACACTATACCATACATGATACCACACCACAGCACACCATGCCATACCATAGCTTTTTCTGTTGAAGCAGAAGTGAATGCACTTAGAGCAGCGAAGCGTCCTGAGTTGTCTGTCCGCACCAGTAATGAATCTAAGTAATACCTGTCTCTCGCTGAAATTCAAGTCTCTTGGCCAGCTTCACTGTCGTGGCGACTAAAATCCGATGAATGCACAAATGTCTGGTGCTCCTTGACTATGCAACTCACACTGATTGAAAGTAAGGCATGATAAAACCTTTGCATCACTGAGTACGAAAGGCGTCCCAAGTATTAGCCTACGCTCCATCTCGTAAGTTCCTTGCAGTGCTATGGAAAGTAGAAACCTCCTCGGCCAATCAGGAGAGCGCGTCAAACGTTGTTCCTCCGCGTCTCGTCGTCTGCTCGCGGCGTACACAGGTATGTCAGGAAACTGATAGCGTAAATCGACGGTGTCTGCGTACCTCAAGCGTATGCATGCTTACGTGCGCTAAACGCAAGCATTTTGCGGGCTCTTACTCCATTTGTGACATTCGTATTTTCAGTTCAGCGTATGCGAACGGAGACGCAACGATAACCCCAGGCCAGTGGCGCTGCCTGGTCGTTAGAACGGGAACCACATCTGTCAACAAACCTACGCTCCTCTTAGGACAAGAAGCGCAAGAATAAAAAAATAAAAAAATTAGCTGTAAATAAAAAAGTAAAGCAAATCTCACTTATATGGTTTGTTATTAGGCGATAATAATAATAATAATAATAATAATAATAATAATAATAATAATAATAATAATAAGAAGAATAATAGGTTTTTGGGGAAAGGAAATGGCGCAGTATCTGTCTCATATATCGTTGGGCACCTGAACCGCACCGTAAGGGAAGGGATAAAGGAGGGAGTGAAAGAAGAAAGGAAGAAAGAGGTGCCGTAGTGGAGGGCTCCGGAATAATTTCGGCCACCTGGGGATCTTTAACGTGCACTGACATCGCACAGCACACGGGTGCCTTAGCGTTTCGCCTCCATCGAAACGCAGCTGCCGCGGTCGGGTTCGAACCCGGGAACTCCGGATCAGTAGCCGAGTGCGCTATCCACTGAGCCAACGCGGCGAGATTGAAAATTGGTTTTGAGGACAGGAAATAGCGTGGTATCTTTCTCGCATATCGGCGGACAACTGAACCGCGCCGTAAGGGAAGGTATAAAGGAGGGAGAGAACAAACGAAGAAAGAGGTGCCGTAGTGGTGGGATCCGGAAAAATTTTGACCACCTGGGGATCTTTAACGTGCACTGACATCGCACAGCACGCGGGCGCCTTTTGCGTTTCGCCTCCGTCGGAATGCGGCCGCCGCGGCCGGGTTCGAACCCGGGAACTCCGGCTGTGCTGCCGAGCGCCCGCATCTCATCACGGTTTTGGCAATACTGCAAGGAACTACTGAGATGAAGTATTCCATCTACCGATCTGGGCCGATATCTTTGGCCACACGCACCATGTCGAAGGCAAAGGAGGCTTACCGCCGAGTTCCTGCAAGGCGGGCACGGCAGGCTCCTGCGGGGGGTACCCGCGGGGTCCTCGACGCGGTCCGCGCCTGGTGCCGTACACGTCTAGCACCGGAAACGGGTTGGGGCTTCCGTCCGAGTGCAGCACGCTGGCCGGCCGGTGCACGTACTTGCGTAGGTGCAGCTTGAGACTGTGGCAGTACTTGGTGGCGTAGTTGCAGTCAGCGCAGCGGTACTGGTACACGTTAGAGTGAGACTTGAGGTGGCTGTTGAGCATGCTCTTGTTGACGCAGCTGTAGTTGCACTTGGAACACTTGAACGGCTTCGAGCCGAAGTGGTTTCGCAGGTGGTACTCCAGGTGGTGCTTGTACTCGGTAACGAACGGGCACTTGGGGCACGTGAGCAGCTTCTCGCTGCGGATGTGCACCTTGCTGTGCTCCCAGAAGTCCGTCTTGCTGGCCGCAACGTGGCCGCACTGGCGGCAGCGGAACGTGCGATCCTTGCACTCGTCTGCGCCCGGAAGGGTCTGCTGCCACTGGTCGTCCGAGTGGAAGTCCTTGACGTGCCTCTTGAGGCGGCCCTCGGTGCGGGACCGGTAGTCGCACATGGGGCACTTGTGGTCCAGGTGCGTGGCCATGTGGCCGTTGTACTCGGCCTTGGAGCGGCCCTGGAACGTGCACATGTGACACCGGTACGGACTGGGAGACAAGGAATCCGCCGAGGTGGCGTCCGTGGAGGAAGGCGGCTGTTGTGGCTGTTGCTGCAGGTCCTTGCGCGCCGGGACCAGCTCGGCCAGGAGGGGGCTTTCGTTGGCGTCGCCTTCGAGGGCGGAGCCCAGCGCGCCGGTCTTCTGCAGTGCGCTCTGCAGCTGCGCCAGAGGGTTTCCGTTGAGGGTCGAGTCGCTGTCGCTGTCGTCTCCGCACGAGGCGTCCGAACGCTCACGGCCGCCGCCGTCCTCGGCCATGGCGCCACTGTCGCCCTCCTCCTCCTCAGGGGTGCGCATGTTTCCTGCGCAAAGTCAAGTGTGAAGAAAATATAGTTATCTTTGCAGGAGTTTGCGTCCCTCATAGCCTGAGTCGCTTTGGGACGTTAGACCCCCATAAACCAAACCAGCTATGCAGGAGTGATACGATTTCATTCGTTTTGTTCCTTCTATGGAACCTGCTAGATGTTCCCTTGTAAACAAGCAAACATTTTGTTCCTTCTATAGAACCTCTGAAATGTTCCCATGTAAACAAGCAAACGCAATGCCATTGCATGTGCAGGGGCTCTGTACGGGAGACAAAAACGCTATGGGGAACGCAGTACAACTCATTAACTTTTAATAATGTCGTTTTCGAGAAAGGACATCTGAGACAAGGGAGGCGAAAGTAATTTGCTCCCGGTGACCCATGCCCAGTGGTGACCCATGCCCACTGGTGACCCATGCTCACTGTGTCGTTGCGGAGGCACATCGGGTAGGGCAGGCAGCATTCAAAGAAGGTATATGTGAAAGACTTCCAAGCAACCTCCGCATATTCTATCCACAAAGCCGCCCGAAAATTTAAGCTTTTTATAAATGCTTTAGTGCCCGCGAATTTGCTTCCGCTGCATTTGTACCCCGTGTGAACCTCGGCCGCCCCCATTTACGTCTCAACTTCTTTTAGTATCTACACTGACACACTCATAGTCCATTGGCTATTGAGTCTCCGAACTGGACATATGTTGCCCATGTTCACCATTTCTTTTTTAAAGGAACCGGCCACTGACCAAAACACGTCATGCAAATATGGCGGAAATGAAAAGATTCTGCCTCGTATTGTAAGTTGAGCACTGCAACAGCGCTCTGCAATCGCACAGCACTGCAGTCCTAGGGAAGCGGCGCGTCGCTTAACTGCTACACCATGGTGTCAGGAGTGGTATGACGACTCCCAAGGATCTGTGAATGTCGACAATGACCAATTCCGCATATATCGGTATTAACACATTAACGCTATCGAGTCATACCTTTAATGCGGAGCTTAGGTGCTCCCTCCGTTTTTTTTTTTTTGGTTAAAGTCAAATTTCGAAAATTGAATTCAGCGTATCAACATCAGTTTTTTTTTTCAGGAACCGCAAAGTACAACCCCTAGAGATAACCAACAATACAACACGCGGTAAACACACTTAACCTACGTCAGCATGCCAGCAGCATGGCTGTTAACGCCAGTGATTCGTAGTTGACGACTTTGTGCGAAGCCACGGGGGTTCTCTTTTACTGCATGCAATTGCTTTCAGACCAGAGCTCGAAATCTGCGTTTTTGCTTCTTTGCAAATGTTCCGCGGCAGACGTCTACAGCAGCTCGCGTGCCGCCTCAGCAGCCGGCGTCGTTTGGGGTCCAACGGGGGCCCGCCGCCGCTGAGGTCGTCCCCCTTTCGGGACCGCAAAGAAACACGGGAAGGGGCGGAGAAAGGGGCTCCGAAGGGGCCGAGCGCGGCGGCCTGATTTATTGGGCAATAAAACGGGTTTTTCCGCGTCAATGGCTATCGCGAGCGCCCCGTGTACCGGATTTCTCGCCGCATCCAACGCAGATGGCGACCACAATGGAGGTCTGCATCCGCGACGGGTCTCTGCGAGAGACACATGGTCGCGCGCGGGCGTTGAACTGGCTGCGCGTGGTAAACATACAGGCCGGCCACTGCGAGCAATGCGTCTACGACGACCACTGTGGAAGGATCGGAAATGACCAGGTGGGGGCGCTGCGTACGTTACGCATTGTTTTTTTTTTTCATTTCTTGGCTGGGTGCGTTCTTTACCTTCTTACACCGAAAATCTGTCCAGTGTATACGGGTGCCACTAAGCTCCTCAGTAAATGGGAAATAAAAAAAAATTCCCGACTCTACACGTAGCTTTAGTGAACATGATCCGGAACCCTGCGACTGCAAGACAGGCGCCTTACCGATCACCACCAACTTCTATACAGATTCAGAGCCATTCATATCTATCGCTTCGCAATGACACCCCTTCGGATCGTGCGCTTTTGTTCTTTGTAGTTGCCCCAGCGTGGTGCCACTTATAGGTAGCGGTTTGGTTAATCAAGAGTTTAATTCCTGTGGAGACGAAGGAACGGTCTAGGCTGCACTGCTAGCGCAATTAAGTCAGGTCTGATGATCTGCAACAATTCCATTGAACAGATGCTTACAATACAAGGCCGTGAGATATCCAGACTGGCAGAAAAAGTGACAGAGACTTTAATGATTACAGGAGAGGTCTGCCTGGTTGTTGGCCTAGCATGCGCGCGAGACAAAAGCATTATCAGTTCTTCTTAGAGACACGCGTTTGGTGGGCACCCTTTGATAATCATGTGTGTTTACCAGTCTGTCAGAATACAAATATATCAGGGTATGGGTAAACGAAGGACATATATACGTGGGAAGAAACGAACAGACTGTTAGGGCGAAGAGATGCCGCGATAATCAAGCCTCAAGCAGTGTTTCTTGGAACTCTGATGCGACGAAAACCTCCCTCATAGAGGAAGTCGCTTTGGGCCGTTAAACCCCACACAAGCATAAAACCAAGCGGCTAAAAATTCCAAGCCCAAAGTCGCGTTCCTAAAACGTTTGATGGCCGTTGTAAGTACGCGCAACACAAATGCGAAGAACGGCACAGGCCATCGGTCAGTTCTGGGTTCTGCGAGGACAATAATTCCAGCATTCGCCAGTGTTCAACTTTGTATGGTACGCTTCGCGCCATTTCTGGTGTAAGCGAAGAATTTGCGGAGCCTCGGCTTCGCACTTATATCTTCAGGTGCAAAGCTGTACAAAAGATGCCCGCTGTTATGACAGAACAGGTGGTCCCGATACAGGGTCCTCCTTCTGTACAGTTTTTTTTTTAGCGCGCGGCTTTTAAGCCCCCGTTCATGGGTTGAGCCTCGTTGCCGCTGTAACCGAGCCAAACCATAAATAAATAAAAATGAATAAGTAAATAAATAAACTTTCCCGCGACTGAGATCCGAACCCGCGGCGCCGCAAACAGACCAGCTTCCCTGGCCACTGCATGGGAGCACTATGCTAACGCCGCAGACGAACACGCCTCCTATTATTAAATTGCAACTCACTATCGCGCTCTGCATTGCACATCGTCTTCTTCAACTAATACTGCAATCGGACTAATGTGTGCATTCTCGCGCGGTGTGCATTGCATGTAGTCTTCTTCATCAACTAATACTACTATCGAACTAATATCGTCGCCAGACGTGCCGATGACCCAGCAAAGCAAAACAATGAACCTAGAGAGCCTGAGACGCCGAGAGAGCTGCGATCAAATTTCGCGTTAAAGAGAATCGTAATCGTGTTTACAATTGTTTGATATCACCACCTAAACTGTGTTACCAATAATATTATGCTCACTCCTATAAGCGTCCGCAAACGTTGCCAGGACCGGACACAGCGTCGTCATAACGTGCACGTCTTCAGCAGCGAACCCGCGGTGTCGGGCGAGCGCAGTTACCATTAACGAGGGGGCACTAACCGCGGCACGCGCCACCACGTGCGAGACCGCATGTTGCATGCAGCCTGAGCTGGCCACGCGCGCCCGCGTGGTTCGTGTTACAACTGCAACATCCGGCACGCTCCGCTAGAGGAACAACTTCGTTCCACTTTCTCTCCGGCTATGCCTTCCGTTGCGTAAATGCGCGTGCTGCCCCCACACGGCGGCGGCTAGAACTTCACAGAAAGAGCCGTTCGGGGCGCAAGGGGATGTTTGCAGGAAACGGACAGGAGTAAAAAGCGCCGGCTCGCTTTCTTTCTTTCTTTCTTTCTTTCTTTCTTTCTTTCTTTCTTTCTTTGGGTGGACAAGGGGTGAGGGCAGAACGCAGGTGGTGTCCATCTTTCCGAGGCTCGTCCGCGTTTCTTTCGCGTATTCTTTCATTTTCTCGTTTTCTACGAATGCGCTTGGAGCCGCAGCGTCGGTGGCGCGAAACCCGAACCCGCGCGAGAGGGAACGAATAAAGAAAGAAAACGGGCGCGCTTCGCTTTCGGACCCATCACGACGGGAGGTCGTCGGAGCACCGGCGGCGCGACGGATGGGTTGCAACCGAGGAGCAGCACCGGGAGAGAGCACTCGCAGGGGCAAAGGGGTCAAGAGCAAGAAGAAAAAAATAGTATGGAAGAGCAGGGGGGGGGGGGGGGGGGATGGAGAAGCGGGGGAGTTGAGGAGCCCCCGCCTCCGCCCCTCTGTCCTGCGCAACTGCTCCCGGTGCTACGCCAAATCACCGGACACAAACGCACACACACGAGCACACACGGTCGGACGCACGTTTGTGAGGACGCACTGTCCGAGCCTCTACCGCACGCAGACGCGCGTCGCCGGTGTGCGGGCAGAAAAAAGCAGACGAGAGCAAAGTTAAAAAGTATAGCAGAAAACGAGAGGGCCCGGAGCGACGCTTCGTAGCACCGTCGACATGTGCGGGGCACGTGAGTCGGCTGTGAGGTGCTCGGAGTGTGGGCTGAAGGGGGGGGGGGGGGGGGGTAAGAAGGGGTGGAAGGAAGGCCACGCGCAGGGGCTGTGCTGCGACCTCGGCACGTGGCTCGAGACCCGTGTCTGAGCGAGTCCGGCCGCCGTCTCCGCCGACAGGCGAGATCCTCTTTCACCCACTCCGCGTCTCACTCCCGGGTCGACAGGACTCTGACGGGGGTCTTCAACGATACTTAAACCTCCTGCATGCGAGAAAGGTGTCCTTGTTTCTTGAGCACGCAAGCTAATTTTGGTGTGTCTATTCGCCATATTGCGCATCTTACGTAAGTACAGTTCAGTCCAGCGTGACATTGTTGAAATAATGAGTGTATCATTGTGGCTCATAAGCATCAGCATGCACGCTCAATTTTGACTAGGGAGGCAGAACTTGTCCATCACCCGAAGGTGCTCCGTATGGTCACCAAATGAAAGTTGCGTGAAGAAAAGGAATGTTAAACGAACTTTGAATCTTCTGTAGTATAGCTATGGCGGTACTGAACTAGAATACTGGCGTTCAGCTGCTAAGCCCAAGGTCGCGGGATGGAAAACAGGCCGCGGAGGGTGCACATCAATTGGAGTGGAAGTGCGGAAAAGGCCAAGTGCTGTGCAGTGCCAGTGCCCGTTCGTCTTCATCATCATCATAAGCCTGACTACGCCCACTGTAGGGCAAAGGCCTCTCCCATGTCTCTCCAATTAATCCTGTCCTTTGCCAGCTGCGCCCACCATATCTATGCCCGCAAACTTCTTAGTCTCATCCGCCCACCTAACCTTCTGTCGCCCCCTGCTACGCTTGCATTCTCTTGGAATCCACTCAGTTACCCTTAAGGACCAGCGGTTATCCTGCCTTCGCATCACATGCCCTGCCCAAGCCCATTTCTTCCTCTTGATTTAGACTAGGATGTCATTAACCCGCGTTTGTTCCCTCACCCACTCTGCCGCTTCCGGTCTCTTAACGTTACACCTATCATTTTTCTTTCCATGGCTCGCTGCGTTGTCCTTAACTTGAGCTGAACCCTTTTCGTTAGCCTCCACGTTTCTGCCACGTAGTTGAGTTAGCAACCACAAATCGTCGAAATTATTGCGGAACCCTCCACTAAGGCATGTCTCATAGCCCACCCCATACCTGCACACGTGCAGTGAAACCATAAAAAAACCCATAACCTACAGCTATGCGCCCGTTCGGGGAGAACCGAACGTTGTATTCTCCGCAGCAATTAAAATGACCACCTGAGATTCTAAAAGCAAAAGAATTTTCTGCCTGCCTGCGCTAATGCGTTCGTGGAATGCGTAATAACCTCGGCTCTTTGTGAACAGTCGTATGGGATCTTTCTTGCCCCAACCTGTCTCGTTAGACACCAGTCAGTGTCTCCCTTCTATTGCTCACTCGCGCTTTGACCGCACCTCCCGCGCTCTCCCTCGATCCTCTGCGATGTTATCGCCAGCACGCTTTTTCCACCCCATTTTTCAAAACTTTCTTCACATGTCAGCGCCCATCGCGGCGGGAGATGGCGTCCGAGATCGGTGACAAAAGGGAACTGCGAGGAAAAAATGCAGATAGTGCGGACAGGCAAGCATGGGGCAGGGCTGCAAAGATGTCTCCGTGCAACTCTCTCGCTTGTCCTTCGTTCCCAGTGCGCTGCCCAACGACTGACCCAACGAGACCCGAGAGTAGTTTGAACGGGGAGCGAAGAATGTTTGGTTAATGTATTCGGAGAAGACATGTTAGGGGTTACTTGCTGAAAGACAGCTGTCGCCGCTCCATACAAATGCGCTTTGACTAATTAGCTGGGTCCGTCAAGACGAGGAGTTTCTATAGAGCCTAATATTGCACAGGGCGAGGCTCAGCAGTCCGGTAAGTGTACCGAGGCTGCAACAGAGATCAGAGACGAGTTGGGATTTAAGCCATGTTGCAGATGCGCGGTTGCAGAAATTGATGGGTTGCAGGGTTCGTCCGGCGGCGAACAGTGTGTGGTGTCAGTGTTTGGAACATTACAATGAACAATGCGTTATGTTCAGGATGGAGACGTCGCCTGACAATGCACGCTTTACGAAGCAAGGCAAAAAGGAACTCGCTGCTGGCATACTGCATAGCTTGGAAAACTCCTGCATCCGGCTGCATACGCCGTGACAGCTGTCTTGGGACTGTACAAATCAACAATAATTCCGTAAAGCTCAAGACGAGCACGGACATACGATTGCTTCATTACAAAAAGACGACGCAATATAGTTTTTTGTTGGGGGGGGGGGGGTGGGGGGGTATTTATCTCTTTGTGTTTGTTGTAAATTTACTTCATAACACTTCTCATATTAAAGCAAGTGGTACTTTCGACGTCGGAACGTTTCTAAAAGCGTGCTCTTTTTTGTTTTAATTCAGGCAGCTACGTTTTCCCTGTGCTACGCATCAATTCATAGTCACTTCAGTGACTGCATCACATTGTGGGGAAACACCTACTCGCCTCAACTAAATCAATTTCAGCACATTTAGAGCAAGGCTGTTTGCATAATAACTTAGTGCTACCATTTTTTTGCTCGCTTCATTGTTAATAATTGGTTTTTCGGGGAAAGGAAATGACGCAGTATCTGTCTCACACATCGGCGGACACCTGAACCGCGCCGTAAGAGAAGGGATAAAGGAGGGAGTGAAAGAAGAAAGGAAGAAAGAGGTGCCGTAGTGGAGGGCTCCGGAATAATTTCGACCACCTGGGGATCTTTAACGTGCACTGACATCGCACAGCACACGGGTGCCTTAGCGTTTCGCCTCCATCGAAACGCAGCCGCCGTGGTCGGGTTCGAACCCGGGAACTCCGGATCAGTAGCCGAGCGCCCTAACCACTGAGCCACCGAGGCGGGTCTCGCTTCATTGTTACTACTGATCTTGCAGCTCTGCTCTTCAAAGCAATACGCAACTCTGTTCCCAGGGATAACATTTTTTACTACCAACCGTTCGTATCAATGCTGGGTTATTATTTTGAGTAACCTGCCTACAAGTGGCAAACAGTGTGAACCATTATTTGTTTTTAAACATAAAATGTTATCCGTGTTAATAAACAGCATTACTACATTACTATACGGTTCGGCAATCATGTATGTCTGCTTCCTGATTGTTCTCACCTTTGTGATTTAATGTTTTGGGAAGCGTTATCGTATTGTGCAATTTTCACACAATACGCTAAGACTCTCACGTAACTT
>JARKHS020027806.1:272500-275334 GCA_030143305.2 Amblyomma americanum | reverse complement strand
CCCCCACCCCCCTGCCCCTCTTCCCCCCCCCCCGCCCCTCCCCCCCCCTCTCCCACCCCCCCCCCCCCACCCCCCCCTCCCTCACCCCCCCGCCCCCACCCCCTCCCCCACCCCGCCCCCTCCTCCCCCCCCCCCCCTCTCCCCCCCACCCCTCCCCCCCCCTTCCCCTCCCCCTCCCCTCCCCCCCGCCCCCCCACCACCCTCCCCCCCCTCACCCCCCTTCCCTCCCCCTCCCCCCTCCCCCCCCCCCCTTCTTGCGGCGTGCCCGACGAGCGCACAAGAGCCACCCCGCCCGAGCGCCGAGACCTCCCCATACCCTCCTGAAGGCATACCGCACCCAACCCACGCCACTCATCCGGCGTAATCGACTAAACAGCCGGTACCCCAGTAGAACCTAAGAACGCTTATAGGCACAAAAAGTTAATTTAAAAATTGGACACAATACTTCATAACGAGCAATTAAGAAAATGGATTTCAGCCTAACTTTCAAACAGAGAAGAATTCGTTGTTTTTAACGATCATTCTTCTGACAGGCTTGCAGTTCACTCAGGCGTGCCTCAGGGCTCTGTTCCTGGGCCTCTGTTGTTTTTAATATATATTAATGATGTTGTCGCTAACATTCATTTGAAAATTTACTTCACGCTGATGCTTTTGTTATTTATACAGAAATAAGAGATGTCTCCAATCATCTACTACTTAACAGTGCGTTGAAAACCGTTTTCGCATGGTGTGAAGCATGGCAAATGTCCATTAACTTTGAAAAACCGTAATAATGATAATCACTAACAAAAAGAAAGTCTTACCTTTCGAATATGAAAAGTAACGGCATGACACTGACAGAAGTAACAGAACATAAATATCTAGGACTCTGGGTCACTAACAGTCTTAGTTGGAATAAACACTAAGTAAGTAAGCAACTTTATTTTGCAGGAAGTAGTACAGTTAATCCCTGCAGGTGGCGTAAGGCTAAAGGCTCGAAAGCGTGACGAGGCCTTAGCCCCCACACACTTGTTTACAGCCTGCAGCAGCATAAGCACATTTTCTTTAGATAAAACACTTACGCGGTTACAATAGCGCAAACATATATCCGCACTTTTAAATTTTGACTTCATGACGTATAAAGCTTTTCGTAAACTGTTTTTCTCGAGACGGACATTGCGGTTGTCTACCCCATCTGTGCGCCTACTTGCTTGCAAATGTATTGTTCTGCCTACCTTAAATTGTGCTGCTATCATTTGGGAACTGTTCACACAAACTAACATGAATAACGGCACGATACATATATAACAATTACCGACGTACATCAGTAACACATCTTTTAATCCAAGCAGGCCTTCCGACAATAAATGATCGAAATTGTTGTGCATGACTTAAATTTATGTATCAATTAACTAAAAGACACTACAGAACAGAATTCACCGATTTGCTTGTTTTTTTCAAAAGTCCGGATATGCGACGCGACAACGACACCAGCTAACTTTAACTCCTTTTTCGCTTTCGAAATAACTGCTTTAAATACCCATTCCTTCCACGAACTATTTCCGATTGAAATAACCTCACTAACAATGAAGTGCTGCAGCCGTCGCTGACGTTGTTCTCGCAACATTTCACCTAGTTTCTATTGCATTTGTTATTTCAATGTTGTGTTGTATATTTTTAATTGTTGTATTCCTAATGGTGCAGAAGACCTTCAACCTGCACTGTTATTTTTGTTTGCTTTAGCCTGTTTTGTTAAGCCGCTTAGTTTGTATTCCCACCCTGCCAAAATCCCAACATCGGGATCGCCAACAGATGGATAAATAGATAGATAGGTAGATAAATAAATAAATAAATAAGTAAATAAATAAATAAAAAGCCTCTCCCGCACCAATAAAGTATCGCGGGCATAATCCAGTAGCAATATAACAGATGTGGCCCTTGGGCAATTGGAATATTGCCGCCCGAGGGTGGAAAGAAATCAGTGTAGGAGTAGCTACTAAAGCGGCCCACAGCAGCCCGGGTCCAACGGAAAGCAATGCGCGATACGCAGGTGTGCGGCATATGGTTCGGGGCGATGCGTGCACTAACAGTAAGGCCAGCCGGTATTAGTTTGTGGCCCCACGAGGGCCAGGATTCCTTGACCTGCACTGCTGATGCAAATCGAATTTTTGAAAGTAACAGCTAACGTGGTTATTTTTAACGGTAAGCTACAAATCTAAACTCCAATAAGGTGACTAACTTTAACAGTTTAAAAACAGTTAGATTTCCGCTAACTAGCTTACTGCTTATCTATAGCGTACTGCTCAAGTAGTTCACAAGCTTTAGGTTAACTAGCCAGCTCCTTGCATATTTTCGAATTCTCTAAAACCTGAAATTAGCAGGTGAAAGAAACAATTGTCCTGTAAAAAAAAAGGAGAGGAGGGGGAAGACGGTTTAGCAGGCTTAGCCCAAATGCGAATTACGTGCACAAGCACTTCGGTTTCTACTACGGTTTCCGTTGCGGGTTGAGGCTCGCTTTCAAGACCAAGCAGGCTTCAGACAAAGATCGGCGCAATCAGTGAGCGGGGGTCTTACTGCTCGCGAACTAAAACTTGAGGAAACCCTAAGCTATACTTAAGGATATGGCACGATAGCCTGAATGGATTAATGGCCATATATGCGTAAATGGTCATTCTCTATGTTAGACTCATAGATCGCTGGGAATCCTGACTCATCCCTCCGGCCGCAGTGGGGCAGTGCACCACTCCCATGTCCATGCGATGGCTGGTGCTGCCAGGGGTGGGGCTTCTGAAGCCCAGGTTCCTCTTCCCGAGCAACCTCTCAAGACCAATCATAAATTTAATGCCACCTGCCAC